>JZLH01S0052389.1:5481-18955 GCA_001188425.1 Eucidaris tribuloides | reverse complement strand
TCATCATCATCATCATCATCGCTTATTAAAGTCAGCATCTTCTTTTTAAGTATTATTTTTGAGAACACGCAAAATGGAAGGTGTTGCACCCTGTAGAGTACTTTTGTGACAGTTCTTTCCAATATCAGATGCAATGTGCATTGAATTTCCCATGGCTAAAAATTGTCTTTTTTCACAGAGAAATATTCATCTTTCTTTTTTTTCTTTAATTGACTATTTTCACATGTGGAATATAAAGCAGTTAATCACCTTCTGATTTCAGGGGACGAGACCTACCATCACTTCCATGGCGATCAGAATGTATGTATGTATCTTTCCTCAGCTTCGCTTGAAAAGATAGCTATATCCAGATCATGTCAAGTGGCAGTGACAGTTTGTCTCATCACCTCCACCAGCGGTCATTATTTACTTATTATTGCTTGTGTCCTAATGTTTAGTCATAATTTCCCCACAAGTTAACAAGTTAATACATTACCTTAGAGTCTTTCTGGACAAATCATCCTCCGTCACACCATAGTAGGTCAGTGTCTCATTGAAGTCAGGGTTGAGGGTCTTAGCTACGGTTTTTGTTCGAAGTTTGGTCGACTGTGGGATCACAAAGAATCGATAACAAAAGTTGACAAAAGTTTACAAAAATGCTTAACAGCTTGCCATTTAAAGGGTAAATGGAATGTCCGATATTTGCTCCGGTGACAATTGATCCAACCATTATTTCAGCACTAACCCTGACCTTAACCCTACCCCTAACTCTAACCCTAACCCAAACACTAACACTAACCCTATTCTGAACTGGAAACACAATGGCAACCCTAACCCTAACTCTTTGTCTTCTGAGATATTGTCACCAAAGCAACTGTCGCCGGAGTAAATGTAAGATTACAGACTAATGACATGATTGGCAGAAGTAAAAAATGACTCAAAAAAATATATACCAGCATATGCACAAGCAAGCATTAATTACCAGTATTTAAGTATTCCCTGCAACTGATAGACAGTGATCCAATAGAAAGCTACAAAACAAATTTCACAATCACAGTTAATTTTTAATGATAATTGTAATAGAATGATTCTGGGATTTTAACAGCAGAAACTTGAAACAGTATATTTGATTCTAAATTGAAGACTATACTTCCTATCTTGCCACTTTCCTTTAATCTAAGTTTCTGTAATTAATTAATAAATAAACAAATTTTGAAAAAGGAAATGACAAAATTGGAAGAACTCTACAATGTAGGGATACAATGTTACTAGAATCAAGTACACTGCAGGCCTTTAACTCTGCTTGGTTGAAAAGTAGTTAAAAATTGGGAGCAAAATTCTACAAGAACTAGGAGAAAAGTAGGATTCAATCCGCCAAAGTAGGTACGATATGTATAGATCTCAGTAGTGTTTGGAGTAGTAACCCCGAAGAAAATGGTAACATGTGGAATACGTGGGAAAAAAAATCTAAGATTGGTAAAAAAGCGGAAATCCGTGGAAACAAGTTTCCTTCACAAACAGGTGATGATTGTAGTTATAGTACTCTCAGCAACAACCTGTCAAGACCACTCAACTCAATTCTAAAAAATATTAAACCTATCACAAAGGGGGTTTATTTGACAAAAAGCAGTGTAGGAAAATAAGAATTTTTAGGTTAAAAAAAATAGGAAAATTAGGATCTTCACAGTGTACAAAATTAGTATTTGTCTCAATTCAATTGATTTTTGATATCACTGCCTTTCAAATGATTAAGTATAAATACCTTGACTGATTTCTTGACTTATCTTTTTGAAGAATTTACTTCAATGTACACGGTTTTATTTATCACTAATCCGGATGGATGCTGGTCCCAATCTGGCTGGATAACTGAGGTCGGACCGTATTTTCATAATTTATTCAAATATATGGGTGTTTTCTCTCCCGGAATTTAGTGATAAGTTATTTCTTATACCTTTTCTATACAGAAAATGCAACCTGCACATATTAGTCGTTTTCACATCCAGCAAGCTATTAGTTTGTCAAGAGCAACCTTATCAGAATAGTATGCATAAAATTTGCATGTTACTATGAAACTGGTCTTTTGCCTATTTATCCACTGTGCTCAGTTTCTCAAGTGATATGACAGACACACTTGTTAATCAACCCAAGCCAACAGTACACACACTCATCTCACACATTTCGCCGTGTGCCTATGCAAAGGCCATTAACTGTATGTCATGTATCTACGCAAAGGCCGCTAATACAATACATAATGAATACAGTTAACGGCCTTTGCGTAGACACTCGACATTCAGTTAATGGCCTTTGTAAAGGCACACAACGATTTGATGTTAAATGCTCCTCGAGTGCCTACTACCCTTGTGTTTGCCCCCGGCAACAGGTGAAGCTTAACGTAGGGATCGGAGAGGCCATTGGAATCCATGGCTTTCAATCCCCGTGCCTTAGTGACGGTGCAGTGAAGAGCATTGTTAATGCTGTCATACAGGACAGAGAACTCTAGTGTGCCAAGAGAACCTTTTCACGCAAAAGAAACGAGGGTTTAAAGGGTTAGTATGAAGTGCGTTATGAGAAAACAAAGACAAATTTTAGACCAACGTGTTATCTGAATTAGTACTGTTATGCAGAAAAATAATGTTAGTAAACAACTCAGCATTGATATTCTTAAGGATCAAAGTGGGAAGAGAGATATTTTCTTATTTCCTCCCCATCCTCCTCCCCCTTCCCCACATTCCGCCACATGTCCTCTCCTCCCCATCTTTTTGCCTCCCCCACCCTCCATCCTCCCCATCTCCCCCATTCCCACTCGCCCTCCTTCTTACCTCCTCTCCTGCACAGTCCCCTTATCCCTGTATTTTTTCCTCCACATCTCCACTCCTTCCCCATCTCCCCTCATCACCCATCTCCCCTGACCCCTACATCTCTCCTCCCCAACTGCCTGTCCTTCAATGTTCCCTCCTTAGCACCGCATTGTCTTTCCTCAATGCCTCCTTTTCCCCTCCTCTATCTATCTATCTCTCCTTCTTCACCTTTCCTCCGTCTTCCCTCCTCCCCTTTCCCACGTCTCTTCCTCCTCACCTCCCTTCCTCCTCACTTCCCCTCCTATCTTTCACACCAACTTCTCATCTCCTTTCCTCCTCACCTGCCTTCCTCCCCTCCCCCTGCCTCCCCTCCTCCTCTCTTATCTATCTCCCCTTCTTCTCACCTCCTTTCCTCCCTGCCTCCCCTCCTCCCCTCTTTCCAACGTACATCCCTTCCTCCTTACTTCCCTTCCTCCTCACCTCCCCTTGTATTTCTAACACCTTCTAATTCCCATCTCCCCTCCTTGTTACCTGCCTTCCTCCCCTCCTCCCAGCCTCTCCTCCTTGCCTCCCTTCATCCCTCCTCCCTGCCTCTCCTCCTTTTCATCTCTCTTCCTCCTTGCCTACCTTCTTCCCTTCCTTCCAACATCACTTTCTTCCCTCCTCTCCTCCTTATCATCTCCCCTCCTCCACACTCCTCTTCCCGACCCCTTGTCCCCTCCAGCCCATCTCCCAATCTCCCCTCCTCCCCTACTTCTCATCTCACCTCCTCACGTCCCTTCCTCCCCTCCTCATCTTCCCTCCACCTCTCCTCCCTCCTTCCCACCTCCCCTCCTGCCTCCACCTCTCCTCCCCTCCCCTCCTCACCTCCTTCTCATCTCCGTTACTCCACACTTCCCATCTTCCTCTTCCTACCTGGTGACAATTTTCAGTCTCCGTCTCATTTATGTTTATTTCATAAATTCTTCTAACATTATTTTGCAATGAAATATGATTTCATACACATGTGGCTATATTGAGTAAATGTAGCATGATAAAAACAAATTTATCATGTTATGTGATATAGTTTATTTGTGAATCACATAATCTTTCACGTTAAATAAATGAGAGTACATGAATGTTCAATCAGCAAGTTAGATGTAGTTGTAAATGTGGTTAATAAGTTGTGAGTTAATAGTGGTGCTTGTATGAATTAAATGACAACTACCACACACCATATTTTTTCTAAAGCTGAGAGCATAAAATATTTCTAAAATGAAACTATGTTAATTGCACCATTCATAATTGTCATCATGACAGTAGTTTACTCATTAATGACTAGAGAAATAGCTCAGATCTGCTTGACTATTGTAACACATAAACAATGCTTGATAAAGATGAAATTTCATTGGGAAATGATTAAATTCTTTTATTTCAATTCATGCATATTTGGAGAATACTATAAAATGATACCCAAAGAAAAAAATTAGTTGATAGTTTACACTCTTTCCTAGAAAAGAGAGCCAAAGTAGAAGCATAAACCTGGTTAAGAAAATGTGTCAGATAATTAGCTGAATTAAAGGATGGACTTCATTTCAAAAATGAAAAAAGAAGATACCAGCACCAGTAAACCCCAAAGCAACTCAATGGTAACTAAATAGCAGCAAAAACCCAATTTGAGAAACAAGCAATGATAAAAAGCGCACAGTGAGAAAATTAGTTTTCAGCTATATATCTGCTATCAATAAACTGGATTGAGAGATATCCATTCCTTAGGCTGTCCATGGTTGAAAGGGTTAAAGCAGGGGTTCTCAATTAGCAGCGCACATGCCACTTTTGGTGCATTGGGCCTTCTAAAGTGGTGCATGGACATTGCTTTGAATAGAAAATTAACAATTCTGTAGTTTGTTTGAATTTGTATTTCTGTAGTCCACATTAATTAGAGCCATACTGGGCCAGTTAAAAGACCTCATATTCAAAAGCTTTGGGAGTTCTGCCCCTGTGACCCCCTGCCAGGGGCCCATTGGCGGGCCCCTGGACCCCACCTTTGCAACGACACTTCGCTCTCTCCGTTCACTTTGCGCGTTGGATAGAGGCGCAGTACAAATTCTCGATAACAAATATGGCGCTTCAACAATAATAATTGAGAACCCCTGGATTAAAGGGTATCATGCATGATGAACCTACTGCCTTCGCGGTTGTTCCTTCTCTTAACCGGCGGGGCTGCTATCCATGGCGTCTCCCACCACGTAGTCCTGCTGCTCATAGCCGTTACCCTCGCTGCCACTGTGGGTACCGCTTGACATTGCACTCCCATGCACCATGGTACCACCAGCACCGCCATTGGAACCACCATTACCGTAACTGCCCCTGGCACCACCACCATATTGGCTACCATACTGCCCGCCACCGCTTCGGTTCCCATCACCGACGCCACCACCACCAGCACTGCCTGCGCCGCCGGGGCTGACACCGCCGTACTGGCTGAAAGCGCGATCCATGTCGTCATCGTCGGCGGTCAGGGACTGGCGCGGCGCCGAGGCATCGTAATAGGTGCCGCGGCCACCGATGTTACTGCCACCACCGGTTGAGCGGGTGGAGCTGGTGCGCGATAGCTCTGCATGTGATGATAATATGAGGAGGAATGTATGTGTATGCATAAGGTTGGATGGAAATGACTGATGTGAATGACAGACAGAGACAGAGAGATCGACACACACAAACATACACGCAACCATACAGTCAAACCTATCTCACGACCACCTCTCTATAGTAGCCAACCTGCACAAATTGGCCAATGAAATGATTCCACTGGAGACAAACTGTGTTTAACTCTTAACATGCCAGAGGATTTAAACCTCTTTGGGGGCTTTATGTGTATTACTTGGTGCAGATCTGTGACTTCAGCATGTTAAAAGTTAAAACCCTGTCTAAAGCACCCACTTGTCTATAAAGGCCATATCTGATGCACCACGCCATACCCCGGGGTACCACGTTGTGCAGCGCCCTCTTGCGTTCAAAAATGTATTTTCTTCAGTAATGATCGCTGAAATCAGTGGTTATGATGCAGAGGCTGTGCAAGTGCACAACAAAAAGGCATAAACTTACAAAAAATGGGGTAAAAATGAAGCTAAATTTGTTATTTTCACACTTATTACATAACTTTTACATAATTTTGTAAGCCAGGGTACAGTGCTAAAAAATAAATAAATAATTCAACAAAATGGCGGATTTCTAGTTGGTACCCCAGGGTACCAAATACTGCATCATTTTTTGTTTTCCTTGGTGGCCACTGTAGACAGATTTTACTGTAACAAGCACATGTCCTTAAACCCATTGTAGGGTGTCTCTTGCAATAACCGTGTTTTTGTACCCCACATGGCGACAGGATGAAGGCTAAACAATAACACCTACTGTTGTTATCTGTATATTCATTAGCCCCTATGTTAAAGAGAGGGCACAACCATGCACAAGGCATGTGCAGGAGGAGGGGGTGATCTTTCACAAACGGGGATGTTTAACACCCCATCTTTACATAAACATACCCCCCTTTTTGTACAGTAAAACACTTTTTTGCTGTTTTTGTACAGAAAACACTTTTTTGCTGTAAATACTACCCCCCCCCCCCCCCACTTTGCCCGCGGAACCATTTGCCATAGGACATTTTGCCTTACAAAATTTTGGACTTGGGATTTATCAATTGTAAATTTTGTCCCCACCCCTCTCCCCACTCAATGAAAGAAATTTCGATAGCTGGCTGGTCGTGAAAAATGATGGACTCAGGATTTGGCCGTGGATGAACACCCCCTTTGAAAAATCCTGCATATGCCTATGCCCATACACAAACACACACACACAAATTTAACACACTTAAGTGCATATAACCAAATAACTGCTCTCAGAGTTGACATACAGTATAAGCAAGTTACATGCCACCAACTGGAAAAATACTCAAAGCACAAACAAATTAATAAGAATTTGAAACTTGCCCCAAATTGGCACAGTTGGCTTGAAATTTGCAGTTTGTGTCAAGTGCTAAAAGCCACTAAAAGGAATAAAGTAGCATACACATTACGAATTGCTGCATATCTGTGCTGTTGTAGCCAGCGTGTTAACCACATACAATCCACGGAACCATTTTGACACATTTGCACAAAATTGACCACTGTCACAGAGTAGACTGTACAGTCAAATTAACTCAATTTTGACACAATAAATTGGAATTGCTTGAAAGATATGAAGTAGACATCAATTAATTTGATATCTAGCACTCAACACATATGTACCCTGAATCACATCAATGTCTTCACAAAATCACTCTCAACCCATTGCCATCAAGATTCTGAAAATTCCATAGAGTTAACACAGTGCACATCTGGTTCCCGTAGTCAACAGGTTAACAATCTTGCATCAAGCACATACACACTTTGTTGTAAAGCTGAAAGAAAGTTTAATATTCCCATGTGTCCATTAGAAATCAGGGTTGGCGGTTGTTGTTTTTTAATAAAGAAAAAATTAACATATTTGTTTTATTTAAATCATGTTTTCTGATTAAATCATTTTTTCATTTATTTCATCAAACCTTAACATTGCCCCCATGATTAGGAAAAGGGGTTGATTTGTTACAATTTGAATATATCCACCATTAAACAACACAATAAACCTTTGATTTTTCTTTTTCAATTTTGAAGACAAATATTTTGTCACATGGCCAATTTCTTATGTGTTTTTATGTTCTGTAATCAACAATTTAAAACACTTGATTGAAAATCCGCCAACCCTGATAGAAATTAATGTTGGTATTCTTAGTAGGATAGGACAAATGATGCAATGTGAGATATAGTGCACAATGACAGGCTTTCAGAGGATTTCACTATTCACTCACATAATCAAGTTACGGTGCTTTATCATGTTTTAAGTAATTTCATAGAAAGAATGTCCTCTAATCCAAGGGCAGTGCCAGAGTAAAATCTTAGAAAGGACGAAAACTGGTTTGGGGGGGGGGGGGGAGGGGACTTCAAAAAGACCTAAATTTCATGATTTACACTGCAAAAACTATACACATGATTTTCTGAATTTTGACAATTTTAGGGGAATGGTCGCCCCTCTACCCCCCCCCCCATGGTGCTGCCCCTACTCTTATCTATGAAGTGTAGAGTTGACACTTTGCTTTTGACCTGCCACTAAATCACATGAGAGTCACACAGTGCGACAATTCATGATTTACTGGCAGATAAAATATTCAAGTGTTGACCCTACATTTTGTTTGAAGTTAAAACAGTCAAAATTTCATTGGAGAAACAAAATTTCACTTAACTTAACTGAGTTAGGTGAATTTTTACGCATGCATGAAAATAATTCATAGTCATCAGAATGCCAAATTCTCCTCTTTACTAACATAATCACTACCACCATCATTAAGACCAGGTGGTTAAATAATCAAACTAAAAGAGCAGGTATTTCCCATTTGATATGTTTGCTACAATTACGATTGGCAGATCCTTGTCTAAAAGCCCAGTCTACAACCGGCTTATACAGCATATTTCTTTGAAATATGCAATTCCCAAATTGATGAACAGTTACCACACTGTTTCTGAAAATAAAACTCTTCAATGCTCAAACTTTGCCATCAATGCACTTGATTTTGTGATTTTGTGATGAAGACTGCGGCAACATGCAGCTATCGATCAAGTACACGGAGAGTTTCTACACCTCATAAAATTAATGAATTTGACCCTATACTTGGTAGATTAAATCAAAGGAAATCTGTTCTATGAAAGTACTCGGAATGTGATAACACGCCATGACGTGATTACATGAGTAAACGTTGCAAGATGGCTTTAGTGCTGCGAACCGGTGTTGTTTGTGTGTAATTTAAGTGGAATAATATACAAATATGACTTATGTGCATGTGAGTGAGAGTGAATGTGCTTGTAAAATTAACTCAATCTTTCCCAGCACCAAAGATAGACGTCAACAAATGGAATGAGAGCGCCTCTATTCAGAGAACCCTTTGAGACTTACTGTCTTTGCCAAGTGTTGCTGTGAAACAAGAGACAAATGAATGAACACACAATGATTTATTAAAAAAAAATAATAATTGTCCTGCTCCCAGTACAAGGAGGGGAATATTGTACAAAGTGTAAGGTGTTAACTTCCATTTTGCCATTCACAAGACGATATATATGATATTAAGTACATATTTCTGTAAATGCTGACTACAAGTTCTTTTCACAGAATACTTATTTATAAATTTTGTTTGGTGTAATATAAACTCATATTCTACTGATATCAAGCACACACTTCAGTCTGTAAATATTCAGTCAAGTTCTTTTCAAGGAATATTTTGTTTGGTGTATTAGCAACTCATATACTACTGTATTACTTTTGAATATTTACCGAATAATTTTCAATAACTGTGGACAACTTTTCTAAGCTTGTTGGGGTTGGGGTGATTTTTCCTTTCTTTATGTGTTTTCTCTATGATCTTAAATATGATGATCTGGTTGAATGGGCCCAAAAAGTTTATTAATTAGGCTATGTAAAACATAAAAAGAATGCTTTTAAATAATAAGCAAGTTTAATTTCAAATGATACTTGATATATAGGTATTTTTTTTATTTACTAAGGGGGATACCATTCGACATTGTAGTTCACTATTTTGTAATATGAACATTTATTATTGAATTCATAAAAAAGGACTCAAACTTGTTTTTTAAAATGCACATTCAGAATTTCTCACAATGTTTCCTGTCTGATGGGAGGATTTTTCTTTTTTCTTTCAATGCAAATTCTACTCAATTAATTCTATTATATCATAATGAAGCAATTATAGTATAATTTCTAAATGCTTGGCCAGAAAATTTCTCACAATGTCTAAGTGGTGAAGGATTTTTATATTTGCACTTATCTCTTGACATGGAAAATCTCTCTATGAATTCTATTAAAATGAAATCAGGGTTGCCAGGTATAGTTTATGAGAGGGCCTAAAATTTGTCTACATGGAGCTATTTTGCACACCAAAAAGCCTGAATTTATATTGTCAGAGCCTATCTAAGACTTTTTCCTGAAAACTGGTATCTCTGTGTGAAACCTGATTTTTTGCAGAATTATTTATTTACAGCTGTTGACTTTTGCGGGTAATATTATGAGAGCAGCATTACGAGGGATAACGTTTCTCGCTGACTCACCTCCCGGGTTGCTTCTCTCGCTGTCGGAGTCGTCGTGCCCCGCCTCCCCGTGGCTGCTCTCGTTGGCGCTGGTGCTGCCCCCGTACCAGCCCCCGCTGCCAATGCTGGTCCGGCTCCCGGCCATCTGGCTGGAGGAGTAGATGGAGCCCCCCGCGTTGCCGTTCTTGACCCCCAGGAGGTTGGCGCTGCTGCTCAGGCCGCTACTGGTTATGCTGATGTCGTCTTGGTCTGCATGGAAGATTTTGGGGGTATAAATTCTTATACACCTGTATATCATCGCTTGTCCGGCAGAAGGGCCCTAGCAAATGTTCCCGGCAGAAGGGCCTTAACCTTTAATCGACTCTAACTTTAAGAACTATTGGCTCTTTTCACATGAAATCGATGTAGTGTGATATTCTTAAATCCTTCTGTCAGTCTGTTAAGTGCAAATATCAAATAAGGCAATATTTCTCAAAGTAAAGAAGATTTACAGCTACTTAGGTCCTTCCGCCCAGAACATTTGCTAGGGCCCTTCTGCCGGACAAGCGACGATATACATGTATATATTTCATAAACATGTTTTAAATGTATTACTTAAAAACTTATTTTGAAAATTTACTTTAATTTAAAAATTTGTAAATTTGTCACTTCTTAAAATGTCAAAATGTTTGTTTTTTTAGGGCTAAATGATTGAAATGAAAGAAATGTCTAAAAATATTTGGATGTCTTAATGTTTTTTTTTCACTTTCACAATGTCTCATTATTTCTTTTATGTCAAAATACTTAATGTCTAAAACAAATTTCTAACTTTTAATTGTATATTTTTTATACTCACATACATAAACTATAGATTTTACAGTCTTTCATAACTGTTAAAGTAATGTTTCTGTTTAATTAAAATAATACAATAAAATGCAATTTTCAATATCAAGTTAGAACATTTTAATATTCATTGCAAATTCTAATAATATAAAATACATAATTTTGAACTTACATAAAATTTTTATAATTTCTAAATCATGTACTCGTTTATTGTGAGATCCATATGCAAACTATCCTGACACTAGTTGTGCAAGTTTTATGTTGAGGCATTATTTTATTAATACTTACTCGCATTATGTTACATCATATACCATTAAACCCCCAGATGCCATGCTTGAGTATTAAACAAAATCTCTATTAAATTGAATTGAATTGAATTAACTACTTTAGGTCATATGCTTTTGTCAATAGCATAGTTACTATGGTACAATAAAATGCTCAACATCAACTATACTAAATGATTTTAAGAAAATATTACCCATTTGTAAACTTAAATGACATGATTGGGAGTAGTCCTCAACTTGGGGTGAAACTATTTTAGAATCAAGTAAATTGTGCAAGGATTCTAGTGTGAAAATTTGGTAGTCAAAAGTTGACTCGTTCTGAAATAACTTTCATCAGTATGCCTTGTGACAGACAAATCTGTTGTGTACAGTTCTATAGGATCATATTTCTATCGGGGCTCAAGAGAAACAAAAGGCTAGTATGTTCACGCTTTATTCAGCTTAAGTAACGATAAATCCTTCCAGCCAGGATATACACTCCAGCTTGTATATCCACTGACATATCTTTCAACCAGTTTGGTTCAAAAGGCACTTATTGTTTCTCCCAATCATGTCACTGCCCTTTAATGTACCTGATACAGGCCACTCACCTCCGTCTCGCTTGGTTTTTCGCTTGCGTCCTAGACTGACGTCATCATCCGAACTAGAAGCGTCCGAACTCTCGCTGTCGACTGCTAGGTAAACACACCGGTAGATCGGTTAATTCACGCGGGGAGGGAAAGACTATAACGGTGCGGTATTTTTGTAACAGGGCAAAACGATGAAATGTAACCAAAAATATAACAATGGAATTTAAAAGAAGTTATCACGTTACGGTGTTTACGTCCCTGGTGGCTGACTTTCTGAAATGCTATAAATAGTAGACGGAATTGATGGCCCAGGGCATGTTACAACACAGCAGTTAATGATATGTCAATATAAACCGTCTACTAAAGAAGTATCCCCCGGCAAATCTCTAAAGTAGAGTAATATCTCACTATAGGAATGTAATATTTGTTAACCAACCCCCCCCCCCCCGACCATCTATACAAAGGATTTTGAAAGTACATATAATTCAAATAATAACAATAGAGACAGATACAGCAGAAATATTATTTACCACTACCTGACTGCTAGAACAATCATATGATTCACACTTTTTTCCTGCATTATACCCAATAGCAGATTCATTAATTCATCATTAATTCAGCCAGTCATTAATCAGTCATTATATCAATCAGCGAGTCAACTTGTCAAGAAACCAGTCTATCAATCAAACAAGCACACGCACAAGCAAGCAATCATTTATTAAATCTTTAAATCAATGCATCCATCAATTATTTATTCAATCTATCAATTGATAAACCCACCCATCAATCAATCATTTCAATCATTCATTTAATTTATCAAGTAATCCATCAATAACTCAATCATTTATTCATTCAATCTATCAGTCAATCAATCAATCCATAAATCATCTACATGTATCATTCACTCATTCAATTTATAAATCAACCAATTATTCATTCATTCATTCATTCATTAAATCAATTTATTAATTCATCAAGCAATCCAGAAATCAATCATCCAATACATTTATCAGTTAATTAATCAATTAGCCATTCAACCCACCAATCAATCATTCATTCAATCAGTAAGCAATCAATCCATCATTCATTTATTCAATCAATCATTCAATCAATCATTCAATCAATCAATCATTCAATCCATCATTCAATCCAATCAATCATTCATTCAATCAATCATCAATCACTCAATCAATCAATCAGTCCATCAATCATCCATCCATCCATCCATCAATCAATCAATCAATCTATCAATCAATCAATCAATCAGTCAATCCATCCATAAATCAATCAATCAATCAATCAATCAGTCAATCCATCCATCAATTCAACAACTTTCCTTGTCTTCTCCAAATTGGCTGCATCTCATTTCTCCTCATACTTTCCAAATTCAATCAATCATTCATTCATTCAATCAATCTATCATTCAATCTATCCATCAATCATTCATTCAATCTATCAATTAATCCATCAATCCATCCATTAGTCAATCAATCAATCCATCCATCTTTCAATCATTCAATCAACCAGCCAATCAATCTATCAATCAATTAATCAATCATTCAATAATTTAATAACTTAACTTGTCTCCTCCGAATTACCTGTATTTCATTCCTCCCCATACTTCCTCAATTCAATCAATCATTCATTCTATCAATCAATCATTCATTCATTCATTCAATTTATCAATCAATCCATCCACCAATCATTCATTCAATCTATCAATTAATAAATCCATCCATCATCTAATCAATCAATCCATCAATCAATCCCTCCATCCATCCATCTATCAATTAATCAATCAATCAATCCGTCCTTTATCAATTAATCAATCTATCTATCAATCAAATAATCAATCAATCAATCAACCAACCAAC
>JZLH01S0052367.1:44174-62180 GCA_001188425.1 Eucidaris tribuloides | reverse complement strand
GCATAGATGAGATTTCAGAGTTGAACGGTCAAAGGTTACGATGCCCCGTACATTCAAAGTTTGGAATTGGACGGGGGTGCGGAGGCATACCCCATCGGCTGCGCGCAGCCGAATTTCTCTAGTTTGTTTTTGCTATAACACACATTTTCCACAGACCTCGGGATGAATATACTTGTGGCCAGACCTTAATTGCTTATGCAATAATGAGATTACATTTAAGAATTATCAAATAAATGCAAAAGCTTTTGTTTTTGTCCCCTTATATTTGGGTCTACAGGTTCTGACTGAACAGGAAAGGTGTGATGTCTTACACGCTCTGTCGGACAAACTTTCGTTAGCAGCTGATGTGGAGATTCCTCACATAGCAAAGAGAACCGCGGTAAGTTGCATATAGGGTGCCACCTGTTCAGTATTGCATCACTGTGACCCGATATTTGTTCTGACGACAGTTGCTCCTGTGATTATATCATGAAGACAAAAAATTGGGGTAAGGGTGTGCCATTGGGTTGCTAGGTCAGAATAGGGGTGGGGTAGGGTAAGGGTTGTCATTGAATTTGTAGTATGCAACAGTCTCTGGTTGGTACTCTGAGGAACCTGAGGTTACATGGACTGTAAAAAACAGTCTGCGTAACCGAGGGCATCTTGGTTTCAAGCAGAGACTCTCGCAACAATACATATTTGTTTTTATCCATCATCGATAACGTAACACGCTATACAGTGTGTCCCAGAAAAAATAAAACCGGATTTCATGGCAAAAATATTCTATCATGATGAATAATTTCTTCAATGAAATTAGGTATGTTTGTAAAGCTCTGTTCCTCTTTCTGCATTAGATACATAACTTATCATTCATCGTTCACGCATGATTGAATTAAAATAATTGATATTGGTGCTACCAAACTTTAATTTGCACGTGCATATTCCATCTTTGAGTGCATTTTCATGGTAGTAGATTTAATTATTTTAAAAAAATAAAAGCATGACATAAACATTCATAATTTCTACTTTTATCTGACACCTCGTGTAAAAAATGAATAACGTATGCCGGAGAACAAGTAAAATTAAAACATGCCTGTTTTAGCGTGAATTTTAGAATGAATACGTTTTGATCAATTCGAAGCGAGCTGAACAAAAAGGTTGACGCACCGCTGACTTCACACAATATCTTGCTTGGGGCACAACAATAAGCTCGGGATCATGTTCGCAAGGTCATTTCCTAGTTGATGGTTGCCAAATCCAGAAAACATGGTTAATGAATGCATTTTTGAAAATTTTTTAAAAAAGCATCTTTTCATATTGTCTTTTCTCACTAATGGATCGATTATTTTTCACAAATGTGGTATCATAATGAAAGAAGATAAAATCGGCTTTTCAATGATGTCCTTCAATGTCGAAGATATTCTCTGAATACATTCAAGCATGACAGTTTGAATTTCAAATTTGCTCGTGCAAATGATTTTATAAATGTGTCCCTTCTTATTGTCTTTGCTCAGCCATGCATGATAGGGAATCTTTGTGACCTGTATCAAATTAAAGAAGAGAAAATTTGCTTTCCAACCATGTATGAGTTTGTTTTCATATTTGTTATTAAGGTATAAAAATATCTTTGTCAATCTCGGTTTCCCTTCTTCTGGGACGCACTGTAGTGTCCCACAGAATGCATGAATAAACTAATAGCATATTATTTGGGACAAACACGCAAAACTGCATACACTTCCTCCACAAAATTTGTGTCTTCCTTTATAAAACATGTTTGGTTAAGATTTAATAGACTCAGTGAGCATACAAATTGCAAACAAAGCAGTCAATCATTTTATTTTAATTATAAAGACACAATTGCGACACATTTTAAATATGTGTTACATTATATCCGGATTGACGTCACACGGGCGACACCTCCACTGATATAGTTAAAATATCATCAATCACATGATACACAATTGACAAACAAGGTATCGAAACTTGATAAACAAGGTATCAAAACAATTGACAAACAAGGTATCGAAACGATTGACAAACAAGGTATCGATGATTGATGTAATTCCAAATAGGGTCAGGATTAGGATTGGGAACTTGAGGTTATGTTTAGTGTATGCAAAAGGCAGAAATCCAAATGGAAAAGGTTGATATTTGTCCCATGATTTCGGTACTAGTTCTGCTAGCTCCTGTGTTTCTTTTCTTGCATGAGGATCACGGCTGTATCCGTTAGAAATTCTTTCAAATCTTCCACTTTCGTCCATTGTATTACAGCTGTCCTATAATCAGCCATCTTTTACTCTTTGTGCGCGGGACCCTGAATCCCGTGCGTGCGGAGTTTATTTCAAAGAGCGCTCAGTATCGGGGAAGGAAATAAGTAACCGACTCCAACTGGCAATAACTTTGATCAACAACGTTTTCCGGAAAAATGTAATACAGCCAAGTTGAAGTACATTTTACAGACCTTCTAAATGCATATAGGGTGTTTGGGAAATATACATCTGAATTTTGTAAAGGAATGGCTAATTGTAACCAACATACATGTAGTTCTGCTAGAACTAGTTTCCTGCTTAAAAATATACAACTCCATTCAAATAATACAAGAGGGTAAACCACAAGTTATAAAAAAAAAACTGACTATTTACAAGCTAATGAAACAGATGAGTCACCAAATAAGAAGTGAATGAAGAGATTATCACTGAATAGCGTGTCTAATTGTAATTGACCTTTTAGGTTCTTTTCAAAGTGAACTTGTGTCTAATCCTTTGTCCTATTGTATCACGATGACTTGATTGCATTTATCGATTTTCTGGTTCCTTTTGAATCTAACATAATACCTCCGTATTTGAGGAATGTAAACAATACAAAGAGATTCCTGCTAGTGTTGGGGAAATCAGTGTAATTCGTGTGAATACGATCGTTTCTATGTTTGAGTGTGAAATGCGAATCCCGCACGCTACAGGGAGTGCATGGATGCGAATACCGCGTGTAAAGAGTTAAAGTACCGCGTCCGCTAACACAGTTTCCTGTGCACGTACTTCATACATACGAGCAAATGATGTTGGAGTTGTTTTCAGGCCCCTCTGGACTAAATGCTGAGGGCGCACCATATTTTGAATACAAAGAGGTTTTTCTTCACTTTCTGTTTGTTAACGCACAATAGTAAAAAAGTTAATATAAAATGATAAATTCTAAATTATTTGTAGTTATCCTTTAACTTCAGCCATGTGTGGTGATCACAATGTTTCATTGTTTGAACAGGGATTCTCAAGTGGTGGTTCATTGGACAGACTTGGGGCCTGTTGCATAAAACCTTTACCAGAGAAAAACTCTGGTTATTTAACCATAATTTTTTTTTCTGTGGTAAATTCAATTTGTTTCAATTCAATTTCAATGGTACATAATTACGCTAACCGGAGTTTTCATATTTTACCGGAGAAATTTCTCTGATTACAGTTTCATGCAACAGGCCCATGATCTGCAAGAAAATTCTATCCAGTCCACCAAATTATCACATTTACATCACATACCATGAAATGAAAAAAAGATTCTTTGAAGATGAGTTTTTTGATTGATTGATTGATTGATTGATTGATTGATTGATTGATTGATTGATTGATTGATTAATTGATTCAGAGTTGCCATCTAGTATGTTTTTGTGATATTAACAATTTGGGTGCTAACAGCACATGGATAATCTCAATGAGGTACTATCAGTGCGCTGGATGCCTAGAAGACAATCAACATCATGTCTTTCACTCGAATGATAAACAACACTGATATTCCTACCAATGATATTTCTCATAACATGAAGACACATTGAACCAAATAAATGAGTTAAAATGTTTTGTCTCGATAGCTTTGGGGATTGTACAGGAAATCATACATTTTTGGAAAGGTTATACTTATAAGTACACAAGAATCCAGTCTCTGGTTAACACATATAGATTTTCAGCCCAGCACCTAAAGTGTTAATATGTTTTTTCATCATGTAAATTAGGAAAATATGATTTTTCTTTTAAATGCAAAGTATGTTTTCTCTTAGATTTGATAGGCTTGCTCAATATGACTGGTGTAATTTACCCATTTATTTACCAAAATATGTTTTTTGCCTTTAAAATATGATTTTTACTGTGCATCAGTATATTTTTAATCAGCAGAGGTTGGCAGCTCTGTTGAATGATTAATTGTTTGATTCTCCTCAGGGTATGGTTCTCGGCGACCTGGCCACCCTCCAATCTCAGACGATCCGTGCGGCCCAGGCTCGGATCATCCAGGCCTGTTCCATCGGGAGCAAGCTGTCCATCCAGGAAGAGAAGGACATCTGTGCTGCTGGGGTCCAAATCCACCAGAGTGACTTCGAGGTGGCACTGGGGAAGCTGCAGTCGGCACATGCCGACAGCATCGGAGCACCAAAGGTAGGTAGTGCCCACTTAGGAGTTATGATATCGATGATATTTTCAGTTTTTTGTTTGGCCATTTTTGCATATATGCTGCCCTACCAATCCCCAAAAGGTTAGGTAAAGAGAATACAGATGATGCTGAAAGCAGTTGGATGAAGTGGGTGAAAATTACAATATTGTCCATTGTGAAACAATACTTTGTGCGCCTGGCAAAAAGTCATTAGCAAATGCTGTAAGCAAAAGGGTAAATTGCCTCTACATTGAAAAAAAGAAACTGATTCCATATTTCTGCCAAACATACTGATAGAAGGACCTAAAAGATTAATACTTTGATTTCATGGTAGAGTTCTGGCCAACCTCTGGCTGATTAAATATACTGATGCAACAATGAAAATTATATTTTAAAGGCAAAAAAACATATTTTTGGTAAATAAATGGGTTAACATTACACAAGTCATATGAGCAAGCTCTATCAAATCTAAGAGAAAACATACTTTGCATTTAACGGAAAATATTTCATACTATTAAATCATGAGAACAAACATACAATATCACAAAAACATACCTAGCATACCAACTCTGAAATCATCATTAATCAATCAATCAATCAGTTACAAAAACTAGAAAATTCGACTGCGCGCAGCCGAGTGGTATGCCTCCGCCACAAGTGCCGCCCACTATGTTAGGATGCTAACAACCCTAATTATATCAACAGTTAGGCACTCCTATACTGAAGGATTATAGGTTTGGCGGCAAAGTTCATTGACCTTTGACCTTGACGCCTGACGGTTGACAATCCTGTGACTCTAACACCAAATATTTGTCTTTTTGGTTTTTGAAGCCTAATCGCCAAATACCAACAACAGAATGAACAATCTACCACTCTACCCTAGAACTTATAGGCCGCAACACAATGAATACTATTAAGGAAAAGTATCATAGGACCACTCATGACCCCTGACCTTGACGCTTTGGCCCCTTGTGCTCTACCAACCAAAATTTGTCTTTTTGTTTTCAACGCTAACCACCAAATTACAACAAACAAGCGAACATTCCTTACGACTTATAGGGCCGAAATGAGATTTGGACAAAGGTCATTGACTCTTGACCCGTGACCTTACACCATTGACCCCTGTGACTGCTAACCAAAATATTTGTCTTTTGTTTTTTAACGGCTAACTACACAATTAAATCGGACAGTCCGAACACTCCTAACTGGAGTTATCAGGCAAGAAATGGCCACCATTACGCAAGTTCTTTGACCTTTATGACCTTTGACCTTGACGCAGGCTACGTCACAAAATCTAATCAACACATTCCATCCTGACCACACTAAGATGGTGATACCACATCACACACGACCCAACACCGCTCACCACCCACCCCCTTGCTACAACAGCTATCAAATTAAACACCTCACACCCCACACCACAGAGGTACTTCAGTAACTCCTCAGTTCACAAGAAAAGCTGGGACGCACGACGCACTGGACTTACGGACGACAACCCGAAAACATAAATGCCCTCCCGCTCCCTTACGGGGACGGAGGCATACCAAACTCATCCTATTCATAGTACTCTTTACATATAAAGGACTATGCATGACTGATATAAATATGCAATGATATATTGATCGAAATCGGACTTGACAAAATTTTATCTCGCAGACCAGCAGAAGATGCCAGCTGAAGGCCACTATCAACCAACCTTCCTCTTCACCCTAAAACAACATGGACCATGCATCACAAGGCCTTGAAATGGCATTAACTATATAATAATTAAGCATATAACCCCCTCTTAGCATTGAAGATTAAACCTATACCTGTACAAAACGAGACGTAAAACAAAAATTACATTGTAACTACCCCAAAAATATGAGTGTGAGCCCACTCCTGTGTTTAGATCACATATGCCATAAAAACGACTACAACATCGCTTTGCTCGTCACATACTTACCGTACAAATGCACAATTGCAACAAGATGTAAATGTAATGCGTATGCGGAGACTTTAAAGATGGCACAGAGAATAATGCCATATCAGTGGAATGAAAATTAGACAAGCTAATGAGGAAATTTTTAGATAAAGCACTGTTCAATGGGTCAGCAAGAAAGAGCAGTAGAACCACTAGCAGAATGAAACGGAATCAATACAGGGGTTAATTCGTTATCCACTCCTGCGATTCTGACTATGGCGCATACATTAACACATAAACCAGCAAGTCAACGCTCTAAATCCTCAACCACTATTCTGAAGACTACGAAACTCAATGACAACCCTTACCACTACCACCTACTCTGACCATAAGTAACCAAATGGCAAAACCCATAACCCAAGTTTATTTGTCCTTATATAAATCAGATATTAATACAAGAATTAATAGACAGAACAACACGACTCGGATTAACTACGCAATACCGAACATGCGCATGCAAAGCGGGCACAACACCATACTATGCTAAACTTACCCGCAGCCTTCTCTTCTGCTACGTACGCAGGAAAACTACCTCAACATCCAGCACATGCTTATACACAGCAATTGTACACAAAGACACGAAAGCGTGTAAAGATACAAACGCACTTCTCCCATGTCTACACTCAGAACATAGTAGAAACCCAAATATAGCGGGACAAAAACAAAACTTTTGCATTTATTTGATTATATCTATTAATGCAATCTCAAATTTCCTGGATAAGCAATCAAGGTCTGGTGCACAAGTACATTCATCTGCTGAGGTCTCGTGGGAAATGTGTGTCATAGCCAAATGGAAACCACTAAATAGGTTAATCATGTTTTTTTGGTCTATTATGTAAGGCACTTGCACAAGTACCAGCAAACAAATAAGGCCTAACTAAAAATACAGTGATTTTAATCTTAATACATTATTTTTTTAATGTATGAATTATTCACTACTCATGTAACTTAATTTCTTTACTTTAATTCATACTCTTGAAGATACCAATTATGGATGAGTAAGATAAGAAGGCAATTCAGGTGTTTTTTGTTTTTGTCTGACATCATTGTACGTTGGATATTCTGTGCAAGGCCTTTTAAGTTCGCAAAGAAATATTGATACAAAACTTGTAAAAATACACTTTCTGCCTGAAAATTCAAATGCGAATTCGGCAGCAACTTTGTCTGGTTCACTTCAAGAGCATTGTTACTTACTTTCATTTAACGAAGTCATTACAACAGTGTCCAATTAGAATTTACACTGAATAATTTTGCATAATTGTAGCACAACAAGTAATGTCAACAAGAACATAGTGAGCAAGCCTAACAAACAATTATCTGTTGCCTGACCACCACTAATGGAATATTGTTTGATTTGTTGGATTATTAAATACTAACACACCTCCATTTGCAAGTATGGAGAAAGCATGTCTAGGATGCCGTACAGCTATGTTTCTTGGTGGATGTTGCTGTGCTAGTGACAACCAAAAAAAAGTAGCCAGTCAGAGATATGTAGTGGGCAGGCATTGATGGTTCCTCAGATAGGCCTGAACTCCTTGTATCTGAAAAAACAATAAACATAAATATATATGGATAACTCCAGATCACAACAGATTTAAAGTCGGCCCCCCCCCGACATCTCAATGCATGTTGACCTCTGTTGATTCAAATTTTTTTAGCAGCATCATCAAAATCACGTAAATACTTAGAGGGAAAATGCACAATGATTGAAGTAGTTCTCAAGTTAAGATACAGTGCTCCCCAGAATCAAGTACCTGTTATAAAGTTTTGCTGTGAAAAGTTCATAGTCATACATTTCCTCATTTGTTGTATATTAAATTCCAGGAAATGAATGTTACTGTGAAATTTGTGTAGCTTCCATGTGATCAAAATTTTCTATCAGGGCCTCAGATTAATTTAATGATGGTAAAATTAATGCTAGTTTTCCCTCAAAAACTATTCAAGGTAATCCTCCGGCGCTGATATACTTTCTTGCCAGTGATACAATATTGGAGATGTTTCGCACTTATTTGGTTCTTGAGGAATTTCTTTTACTTCTCCGTAATCATGACAACGGCTCTTTAATGCAAATTATGTAACGTTATATCTGTGAACATGTTTAAGCCCCACAGTTAGTCTGCACATGCTAAGCCCATGACCAAAACATCCCCAGATCATCTTGATTCAATACACATGATTATGACATGTATCACGCGTGTAAACATTATGCTGGACAGCAGAACAGAGAAATATGCTTTCCTATCATTGTTATTACTCCATGTACTTGTTTCAATACAGCACCTTTTTTTCTTTCGGCTTGATTGAAAAAATTGTGAACATACGCAATGACTAGTTTGATTCAAAAAAGATAAGCGTAAAATCCACTAAAATGAAAAAACAAATAATGATGTTCGCAACTACCTGTAATTGATTTGACTGGATAGGTTGAGTTTCAGTAACACTAACACTGTAAGCACAAGTACAAGCTGAGAACCACAGTTTAATGGGTAAGTTGAACAGTGATAAAACCGTGATTGAGCTTTAGTTGAATGGGGAGGGGCTTCCTACCATATGATTGACAGCTACATCACTTAAAACATTCAGCCAATGCCATCACGATCTTTCCCATATTGCACCAATATTCTCATCAGAATAACGGCACGGTATACTCATACCACTGTCGCAGACATAAAAAACAAAGACAAAAAAGAAAAACAAGAGTTAAACCAAATAACTTGGTTAGTGTCTCGCACAAAAAAACATGAATCAATATCACTATTTTCAATAACTTAAACTGGTTACCAGTATTTCCGCATTATGTTAAAGGTAAATGACCATGATTGGGGTAGTCCTCGAACTTGGGCTGAAACGTACTCTAGATCAAGTAAACTACTGCAGGATTCTCCTGTGAAAAATCTATAGTCAAACGTTGACCGTTCTCAAATAACAAATGTCAAACCCATCGTGGCAAGGTAATCCTGCTGGTGCTCTCTATGTCTTATTTTATCGTGCCACGATAGAATAGTGTTCATGCGTGATTCCCTAAATTAAATAAATTTGAGACAATTCCATTCGCAGCTGGTGTATAGTGGTATATATTTAAATCATCATATTGTTTTGAGCATTTCAGTGTCCAATCATTCACAAGGCCTATTCAAAGATATTGTTATGAGCTATGAATGCTTCCATGACTGCTACAATGTTACATTCGATCATGAGTGAACTTCCACTGTATAACAAACGTGAAAGAAATCTTTCAATCAACAAGAAAAATTAATTCATCAACCGGATAGTTTAAGACATATGGTGAACATAAGCTTTGTTCACCCTGCTCCAACTTTTATGAAACAATCCTTCCAGATTCTCTACGATAGAACAAATTATGAGTAAAGGCATTTGTATAACATATTTCCATTCAAAAAATCTGAGCTACAATGATTCCCATGCTACCTAACCAGTGTCTTTGACCCACGTTACAGTGGCATGGCCCGGCCGAGCCCGGCTTTATTGCTGGTACTCACCGCCTCGAATTATGTGCGTTTACGAGTGCAGGGCTCGCCCGGTATATTAACTCAACCTTTCCAAGTATTTGTCGTAGTGGCGCTATGCATGGTAACAAACGATTATTAGGGAGCGCGCCGGGTCACAGAGCGAAGGTGCATGCGCGGCTATTGCCAGTTGTTTACGTTTGCCCCGCATTTTGGCGCCCGAGATGCGTTACAGTGAGAAAAGCCGGGCCAGCCCGGCCGAGACTACCTCCTGAGGTTGGCCAAATGCGCGGAACTTTTTGGCACCCGCATTTGGCCTTTTGAGCGTTACAGTGAGGCCGGCACCGGCTCGGCCGGCGGCTCGCCGCCACTGTAACGGGGTCTGCGATAAGGTCTAAAAAAGTAAGCCCTGAAAAAAATTGTATTCAAAAATGATTATTTAGTGCTTAAAGAAAAATGAAAATCGTAAGTGACCGATTCACCTGCCGCAATTTCCCTCCCATAGATTACTGTGTGCAGATCTAGGCTATTTTGTACTTGGCCGGAGTATTAATCGTTTATTCACTCTATCTAGCCAGTGGCAGCATAAATTAAAAAACTATTTCCACTATTCTAGGGTATATGTATCCATTCAAACACTACATTAGGCTGCAGATAGCAAAGTTTGACTGTTTTTTATATTTGGAAGCTCCACAATGTTACCTGTGTCTTTCAAGAAACCTGTCCATAGCAGTCGCAGTGTCTATTAACTCACTGCTTTTATTTCTCGCCACGGTGCAATACACTGTATGAGTCAACACCCTGCCTAAAGACACCAAATTAAGGCACACACACAGACGCACGCACGCACACACAAACACACCATGCACGCACGCACGCAAACACGACACGCCAGCACTGACGCACAACGCACAACGCTCCACACACACACACGACAACACACACACACACACAGCCACACACACACACACACACAACACACACGACACACACACACACACAACACACACACACACACACACACACACCACAAATAACTTCTTACAGAAAGGACATCCGTCACAAAGGACCTATGTGTAGTAATGTTTCCCTTCATTTCCTTTTTATACTGATTTTACTATACAACAACCTGTCTTAACTGCAGCCTTTCTATTAGCATCTAGCCTGTCTAAAGTGACCATTAACATATTTCCACGAGACAAATCATGTGTTAGAGACCCTGTCTATAGCAGCCATGTACCAACAAACTGCATTTTTTGTCGCTATGACAGACCAGTTAGTAGGCAGGTTCAGCCGTATCTCTTTCTCACCTTTGAAGAATGCGTTCTTATCTGGCCTCGTGCGGCCGAGGTGTCAGCCATGAATCGTAGCAGTTGAAACGTTATGGCAGTGAGTGTTGAGTTGACGACAGACGCCCGAACGACCGTCGCCGATTGCCACACCCCACTGACCAGCAGCAAGATGGAGGAGACGAGTCTATTGCACTGGAACCTGTATTCCAATCAAGGATTATGTATTTTATAAATGATGACACATTAATTAACTTTTTCCAGCAAAATTGCATCTCAAAATCATATTTTAGAGCATAATTATATGGTTTGTTTATCATATTGTATAATGTTTTTATCATTGGGCAGTCCAACCACGTTATATAGCCATCAGTTTACCGGACATGGATTTGCAAGTCACTGTCATAACGATAGCCTCTTTACAAGAAAAGTTATAAGAAACAGACTGCTGGGTATGCAGGGGAACAATGAATAAAGTGTCACTTGTCTGGGTTCTGTTGCAATTGTCATGGTCTGTACTATAGCCTAATGATATGTTTTATCTCCCCCCCTAATATTGATACAAGTAATTGAACTGTATGTAATTAGCCCATCAAAGCTGAAAAGGACCATATACATCACCCTTACACTCAATTGCCCAGGTAATTACCATCCCTTTGTAAAAGAATAACAGTAAAATGCACATACCTTCAAGGTAAATGCAATATAACTGCCAATTGAAAATGCATATTTGCTCATCCCTGCAGGACAGGGACCCCCAGATGGGATCCAACTTGTTGCTAGGTACACATAAGAGCACTGGGATGTACGCTGGCTTTGGCCCTCCTGATTGCAAAATGTACATAAATTCAATAAATTAGTTCTCATGTCAGACTCTACTTGACGTACATTTACACTGGAGGTCACATAAATTTTGTAAGATAAATATATATACTGTTAAAGTAAGATGTAGCCGGCAACTAACAGCATAAGTAAGAAAAAATTTACATTGGAGTATTTGAGAATATGGTACATGGTGATATGGAAAGCCTAATTGGGATCCCGCAGAATAGACTTTGTCAGAATTTTCTTTTTTATTTGTTTATTGTGTTTCTTCTGTACATTTCTTGTTTCCACCACGATATCTCATTACACCGATTCGTCAATCATCTTGTAACTACATAGTTATGTCACGTGTCCAAACCCCTCAATACACAATTTTTGTCAGTGTGGTCACCTGCCCTGACGTCATTCTATGACGTCATTAGTACAAAAGCTAGAGTTAACGCTACATTTCAATATCCGAGCCGACGGTCGAATAAAAACAAAACCAAACTGGCAAGGGTCAATGTTCAGTCATGGTCATCTTTTGGTCAAACAACGGCGCGCGGGCGTCTCCATATGTGTGTACGGAGCGCCTCAAAAATACAAATGCTCAAATGACTTCTATAAACGGTACTATATGTTTCAGGTTCATTGGAGGATTTTTAGTGCGCGCGCGTACGCGCGCCGTTTTTTCGCGCGCACCCCTTTTCCGCCCAAAAAGAGTATTTTTTCAATGGATTTAGATGTCTGACTAAAATTCTCCATCTAATTAAACTTTCCAGACCATTAGGACCCAAAACTATTGCTTACAGATAAAAAACACGTAAAATGCGCGCGCATTGCGCCGCGAGTAATATTGGGCATTTTTAATGACTCCATAACTCTCAGAATTAACGGTGACTCTACTTTTATTGGCTTAATTTGCGATAGAGTGTGACGCGTAGATATCATTTCATCCATCGCTTTCTATGGCCAAGTGTTGTACGTCATCTATGACGTCACAAAGAAAAATCATATTAACGGGCAATTCATGACTGAGTCGAGTAACATCACAAACTGATACACAGTAACTTCAGTAAGCCCATCATGCGTGCTGATCATACTGTGTGCGGGCGTCAGCGACGAACAGCGTACGCGGCACGCAGTTTAAGAATTAAGTTTTGAATAGACAATTTTTCTAGAAAAACCATGACCCTACCTGGCTTGATCCGTAAAGAGTTTCAGTTACTTTGGCTGATAGAATACGTGGACGTCATCTGTGACGTACCACAGAAAAATTGTATTATTCATATCTCATGAAATGGTCGGATAATATAACAAAATTTGTAACAGCAGTAACTTCAGTCAAAGTCATCAATGGGCTAATCACAACCGTCGCCGCTCGTCGAACGAACGCGTACGCGCACGGAAGCGAATTTCCAACTAATGTTTAATAGACAATTTCAGGTGAATAGGGAACAATAACATGCAATGATAATATAACGATATTGTAGTGATAACATTTCTTTAAATTTAATGATCGGAAAGCGGTTAACGCGGATCACCAATCTCGTCTTAGTGACAAATTAAATCTAGTTAAAGATTGTGTCATTGATTTGGCACGTCAAAAACATCTAATAATGAAATCAAAGCTGAAATCATATCCAAGTGAAGATTAAATAAACACCTCTCATAAGACTGGGGTAAAATTATTGAGTTTTTGGTGAAAATCTGACGGTAAACTTCATCTTTTTTCAAATGCTCAGGAGCAAATTAAAAAAAATCCGCGAAGTCAAAACGTGCACGTTCGTTCAAAATTGTCGCGATCAAGACCGTTAGCCAATTGGTCGCTGCGGGGGCTATCCGGTTAACAATCACCGTGCGCTCCGCTGGCTTGCGAAAGGTACACTAGTAACCGCGATCGGCAGTTATAAAATTGAAACTCACAGAAGAACACATTCGGTAACATGTCGTTATAGTTTTTCTCTATGAAACAACAAATTCATGACGTATGGATCTCAGACTTTCAACACACCATTTGTAAGTACTATACTACCGTTTGGTATTGATAAGTGAAGGGAAGTAATGGACTTGCACATCCCTGACACAAGCTTTAAAGGTATGTGTGACACTACCCTCATCAAGGCCCTATCAATCAGTCAAATTTCTATTAATTTACGTCTTTGGCGAAAGTTTTCCATAGAACAAGAAGTCGCTGAAACAGCTACAGGGAGGAGCTTACTGATTCAAAAAGCATAAATTAATACGGCTTAATTAACACCGTTGCTACGGGAACTGGATGTGCTCTGTGTTAACTCTATGGGATTTCAGATCTCGTAGGCAACGGTTAACAAGCATCAGACAGCATGCATCAGCACTCAGTCAGCATCAAAGCGCAGCGCACAATAATGATCTGATTGTTGGGAAAACTGACCAGTTACCCAAAATCTTTGATAAGTTATTCCTGTTATCTGGCTACTCTTCCATTCAACACCAAGCTTCCAAGCTGAAACAGGTAAACATAGCACTGTAAGTGTGGGGGAAAGGGGGGGGGGGGCAGGCTTGAACCTCACATCTGCGACTTCCGCACATTAAGAGTCTAAAAGGATCACTCCCCCCCCCCCCATGTACCTAATTGGCACTACCCGTTAACTTTACACTTTATTATTCACGACTACAAGGGTACATTCTGGTCCAAAGAAAGATGATCGTCTAAATTACATGTCCCCATTAAGTCCAGATGTACTCATGAAGAACACTGAAGAACCTTCCTCTAAATCAGTCCCGACAAGCTTGGTATTGAATTAAATCCAAATTTAATTTATTGTGTTGAAAGAAATGTTAAAAATGTGATCATCCCCCATAACTCACACCTAAACCGTCTCTTCCGTCGCAGGGGCTAAACAGGCAAAATCTGGGCAATGGTCATGAACGAACACTTTGTAGCCACCAAGGGGTGATCTTGGCTAACTACTACGATGTATCTAGGAGGAGATGTTTGAAATATTAATATGGTTGGTCCCTGGAGGCCCTGCCCCTCACCCCCACCCCCCAAATTTGAAGAACCTATAATCAACTTCCCTCACGGACATTCCAGTAACGTTGGTCTGATCATCACATATTTAATTTAAGGAGAGGAACACGTAAAAAAAAAAATATGCACGAATGACAAAAAGTGATCGCAATAACTCAGGTGAGCTAAAAATAAATACTGCCCTCATGTGGGCACAGTCTAACATTCCTTCTATCCTTCTTCTGTATCTTGTCAAATCTGCTAGGAACTTGTAATGATGTAAATAATCACTCAAATAAGCAATATGAAAAGATTGTAGAATAAAATATACAACTAACTTAATCATTTTCAATTTAGAAAACATCAATACTGAATAGTTTTACTAAACACGTGATATTATAAATCTAAAAATAATGGCAAATTGCATTTTTTCAGTCCTTGCATTTCACAAAAATGGTCGCTAGCACACACAATTGCATTTTGATACTGAAAAAAACTGGCAAATTCTTCTTCACAACTGGTACACCTGCAAGAATGCAAAGGAATTGCAAGGATACAACACTGCTCCGACCAACAGGAGGCGTGATCTTGGTAACTCTGAAAGTAAACGTAGGGTAAGCGGCTGGCACCTCCCTCTCCAAGTCTTGAAGTGTACTCGGGGAATTATTCTCCTTGTACTCAACAGATGACGTCACCACTCCGTAGGAGCCTATGGTAAAGACCAAGACACCTGTTTACTTTTTCCCTGTTCCTCCCCACATAAATTAAAACTAGCTCTAATCACAACTTGAAGACACTTTAACCCGTGGAGATGATTGATTTAAATATCACACGCAGTCACGTATAGACCCCGCTGAGGATATCTGTTTAGTCTTCAATGGGTTACACAAAGATACTGGTCAGATTTTAGCAAAAGAACTATATTACATTATGGGTTTGTTTGTAGTTATTTTATATATTGCTGGGCTGAGACGTTATTCTTTTGAATCTGATAAGAGTTCAGTAAATAAATCAATCATCAATCATCAATCAATAAATCAATCAATCAATCAATCAATCAATCAATCAATCAATCAATCAATAATCAATCAATTCGATGATGCCAACAATCTCATTCAACTAACACAAGACTGATTAGATTTTCAGCAAAGGAACTATTGAATTAGGATTTTGTTTGTAGTTTATATATAATCGCTCCTTGAATCTGGCGGATAAGAGTTCCAGTCAAAATAAAGTTAACTAAACAATTAATCAGGCAGTCCATTATGTCACAAAAACAAATAATTAATTCAACTCAATAATCTTGCCATTCATATAAAGCACTGCTGGAATTTGAGTAGAAATATAAATATGCTGTATTATCAACTGCATCCATTGCTTAATTTGACCACATTACAGGTTTTTTTATTCATACGTAACACAATTTATTTCTGTAGGGCTAACCAAAAGCGCTAAGCAGATTTTTTTTGTCATTCCAGGGTACAGTTACAAATGTAATTTGATAGTTTTTTTTCTACCACAGAAATTATGCAAATCTGCACAAGATCAAGGTTGGAATGTTTTCGTTTTATTTTTGCCCTAAAGGGGCAATTGAATCAATCAGAAATTTAAGTCATAATCATGATTTTCAATAATCAATAAACAAATTAACCTGTGAAGACTAAATGAGACAACAAGATATCTTGTCGCCTGTTATTAACAAATGTGTGTTTATAGTTAATCAAACTGTCTTCCAATGGTTAATGTATTCAATTTTAAGTCCCAGTCTTTTTTAAATCAAAGATTATTTAGATTTAGATGTCAAACTGCATAACATACCTTGTTCCTTGAAAAATACTTTTGAGCATCCATCAAACTGGCTCGTCATGGGATAGTGTGGAGATTGACCATGGACAGGTGTACTTCCACTGGCCCAGGGGGCTTGCAGCTGGTGTGATGCTCCGCGATGTGGCAAGGACAGTGAAAACTTCCTAGTTCCTGCAGGCTAGCTAAAACCAAATAAAAGTAAAATATCTAGAACATAAATATCAAACTTTCGGAAGAATTGGAGGGCCAATAAAATGCATTCTACCAACTCTGGCAGGCAAAGATAAAACAAAAGTTAAAGAATACAATGTAGAAATAAATATAAATTTTCTGGAAGAAACTGGATGGCAATAAATGCATTCTAGCCATCTCTGCAACAAGATAAAACCAAATAAAACCTTAGAGATAGAAATAAATATTAACCTTCTGGAAGAACTGGATGGACAATAAAAATGCATCGAGCCATCCTGTAATGTTATTTATGAAACAGATTCAATCATTTATTATTTTACATGAAAACTCAAGTAAAAACTAATTGTGATCCGAGAGAACATAGAATAAAGTCAACATGGAAGTCCTCATAAATTTATTTATGAATCATCTATTTCAAGATCAAGGTACCCAGATAATAAGGACAACATTGAAACATGTTATTTATTACTAAGTGCCACACAAGCGCAAAAATATGCGGCGCCTAATTATAGCAATTTATATTTCAATAGAAAAGTTTGACTGCGCGCAGTCAATGGGTACGCTCGCCCAGTGCGCCCCCTATGTAGGAGATAACAAACCCTAATTATATCAACGTAGCACTCCTACATGTAACGAAGGTTTGACGGCAAATTCATTGACGGGCTTTGCCCTCCTTGACGCCCTTCGCGACCACTGACCGTTGAACTTCTGTGACTCTACCAAAATATTTGTCTTTTGGTTTTGAACCTAACCGCCAAATTACATCAAAAAGTGAGGGCACTCCTTTACTGATTTATAGCCCAGAAAATAGCATTTGGGACAGAGTTCATTGACTTTGACACTTGACCTTTGACCCCTGTGACTCTACCAAAATATATGTCTTTGGTTTGACACTAACCACCAATTACAACAACAGTGAACACTCCTTACTGCAGCTATAGGCAGAAAATGAATTAGACAAAGTTCATTGACCTTTGCCCTTGACCTTGACCCTTGACCTCCTGTGACTCTACCAAAATATTGTCTTTTGTTGAATCTAACCACCAAAATTACATCAACAAGATCACTCCTAAAATGAAGTATAGCCAAAAACACATTGGGACA
>JZLH01S0052367.1:20428-35468 GCA_001188425.1 Eucidaris tribuloides | reverse complement strand
GTTGGCTACGGGAGCCGGATGTGCCCTGTGTTAACTCTATGGGATTTTCAGAATCTCGGAGGCAACGGGTTAACACTCATACCCAGTTTTCAAATGAGGTTACTTCTCAGGTATGTTATGTGTGACCACATTGATGGTAGCTGCTGAAGTTTATCATAAAGTGACCTTTTTCAGTACAAAGTTGCTTAACTTTCAGTAGTTCCTATTACAATTACAATTACAATTGCATGTACTGGAAAAAACTGTAATCAATAAACAGTAGGATTGTCCAGTTACCCTACAATTGAGTCCTAACCTAATGGGGATGCTCTAATCTGAAAAAAAAAAATTCTTGAAATTATGTACATAAAATTTGAGGAATTTGCATGTTTGGGAGTATAAAAAGTATGGTTGGGGGGGGGGGGGTATACATCTTAGTCACCACTGACAGAAGTAACAATTTCATTGCGACATTTTCAAGTTTGTTTAATTTTCTACCTGTATACAACAGAGTAAACATGTTCAGGTTAATTTAATTTAACAAAATAATCAGATAACCAATTTTTGCCAAGATTTGTTATTCTGTGATTATGATTTTTTTCTTTTTACTCCTGATAATCAGACTTGTGTGTGTATCAATTGGTGATGAAGAATACAAAAGTTCAATAGTGTATACCAGTTCCCAGCAAACCTGGAAAATTACTTCCCTTGTTTTTAGTCTAGGTAAAGTTAGGGAATTTGAGAAAAAGTCCCTCATATCAGGGAATTTTGTTTGCCCAGTTGTCTGACTGTCTTGCCACATGTGTCCATAACATGGACACGAGGTGAAAAAAGAAACATGTTAAGCAAGAAGTAGATCAAAAATAATGACCCAAAGTTAACCCGCTTAGCCTCCGAGATTCTGAAAATCCCATAGAGTACCAGTGCACATCCGGCTTCCATACGCCAACGGTTAATGGTCAACCACAAATTTTCAGTCCGACGCCATTACTAAAACCACTCTTTCCATTTGTGTTATCACTATTGCCTTGATGCAAGGTCCCAGTTGACAATATTGGAGCGGTGGGAGGCCCGACTCCATGGTGTACGAGGGGGGGGGGAGGATGTGGAATGTTTAACACCCCCCCCCCCTTACCGAAAACATTCCCTTTTTGGGCCTTTGGAAAAGGAAAAAAGGGTAATGATGATGAACAGCACTGACGCCACATTATGACACTTTTTATGCTCGTCACACAATTTGCACATTAACAATTTTCTTTGGATTTAACCTTTTGTTTTTTGGCTTGTTGCATTGAGAAGTTTTCCTTTGACTTGATGGCTTTGTTTTGCTTGTTGCATTGATTTGGACCACAGAAGCCTCCTTAATAAAATCCTGGTTATGCCTATGGCTGACTAAACTACATGCATTTAAGGTTACAGTTGGTATACCACACCAGACTCGCAGGCCAGCAGCAACAGATTCGGGGGTGCTGCGCGGCAGCTGAATCGTGTCTAGAATTTCGGGCCTTGACATCCGACAACGGCCGACATTCTTCCCAGCTCACATTGGGAATCATACACACACCGCGACAGGAGAAAAGAAAGAGTTAATGGTAACATGGTTCCCAATGTGAAATAAGCAAATAATTACGTGTGGCTGAAGCGTGATGGTCGAACTGTTATTCCGAAGGCAATCTGAAGTAGTTACCTTTCCGAAACTTTCGTAAAGTATGTACATACAGGGCTTGCATTGGAGAAAATAAGCAACAGCAAGCAACCAATCAGGAACGGACGTTAACAGTAAATAGTTAGCTGTAACATGAATACGTTGGATTATTTCCCGATGAAATCAAATAATTAATCTTTTAGTCCTTCTATCAGTATGTTTGGCAGAATATGGATCAGTTTCTTTTTTTTCAATGTAGAGCAATTTACCCTTTTGCTTACAGGATTTGCTAATGACTTTTTGCAGGCGCACAAAGTATTAGGCTTACAATGGACATATTGTACATTTTCACCACGTTCATCCAATGCTTTCAGCATATCTGTATTCTCTTTACTAAACCTTTTGGGGATTTGGTAGGGCAGCATATATGCAAAAATGGCCAAACAAAAACTGAAAAATATCATGATATGCAATAACTCTAAGTGGGCATACGCTACCTTTGGCTGCATCGCATGGCTGTCGGCATGTGCGACTGCAGTTTCCCCAGTGCCACCTCGAGTCACTCTGGGTGGATTTGGACCCCAGCAGCCAAGATGTCCTCTCTTCCTGGCATGCGACAGTTGCTCCCGATGGAACAGGCCTGGATGATCGAGCCTGGCGACGATGTCTGAGATGGAGGGTGGCCAGGTCGCCGAGAACATACCCTGAGAGAATCAAACAATATCATTCAACAGAAATGCCAACCTCCCATGTAGATTAAAAATTACTGATTGCAGTTAAAATCCATATTCTTAAAGGCAAAAAATATTTGGTAAATAAATGGTAAATTACACAGTTCATATTGACGCAAGCCTTCAATCTAGAGGAAAACATTACTTTGCAATTTAAAAGAAATCAATTATTTTTTCCTAATTTACATGATGAAAAAAACATATTAACACTTTGGTGCTGGGCTGAAATCTATATGCTGTTAACCAAGACTGGATTCTTGTGTACCTTATAAGTATAACCTTTCCAAAAATGTATGATTTACCTGTACAATCCCAAAAGCTATCGAGACAAAAACATTTTAATCATTTATTTGGTCAATTGTGCTTCATGTTATGAGAAATATTCATGATGGTAGGGAATATCCGTGTTGTTTAATTTTCATTTTCGAGTGAAACGACATGATGTTGATTGTCTTCTAGGCATCAGCGCACTGATAGTCACTCATTGAATTATCCATGTGCTGTTAGCACCCAAATTGTTAGATCAAAAAACATACTGATGGCAACTCTAATCAATTAACAATCAATCATCAATCAATTCAATCAATCAATCAATCAATCAATCAAATCAATCAAAAAACTATCTTCCAAGAAATCTTTTTTTTCATTTATGGTATGTGCATGTAATGTGATAATGTTTGTGGATGCGATAGAATTTTCTTGCAGATCATGGGCCTGTTGCATGAAACTGTAATCAGAGAAATTTCTCGGTAAAATAGTGAAAACTCCCGGTTAGGCGAAATTAATGTACCATTGAAATTGATTTGAAACAAATTTGAATTACACAGAAAAAAAATAATTATGGTTAAATAACCAGAGTTTTGCTGGTAAGTTTTATGCAACAGGGCCCCCAAGTCGTCATGAACCCCACACTTGAGAATCCCTGTTTCAAACCATGAAAATTGTGATTCACCACACAAGGCCTGAAGTTAAAGATAAGCTACAAATATTAGAATTTTATCCATTTTATATTAACTTTTTTACTATTGGTGCGTTAACAACAAGAAGAGTGAAGAAAACCTCTTTGTATTCAAAAATATGTGGCCCTCAGCATTTAGTCCAGAGGGGCATGAAAACAACTCCAACATATTGCTCGTATGTATGAAGTACGCTGCACAGGAAACCTGTGTTAGCGAACGCGGTACTTTACCTTTACACGCAGGTATTCGCATCCATGCACTCCCTGTCGCGTTAGCGGGATTCGCATTTCACACTCAAACATAGAAACGATCGTATTCACACGAATTACACTGATTTCCCAACACTAGCACGGAATGCTCTTTGTATTGTTTACATTCTCAAATAGGAAAGGTATTATGTTAGATTCAAAGGGAAACCAGAAATCGATAAATGACATCAGTCATCGGGATACAAATAGGACAAAGGATAGACAACAAGTTCACTTTGAAAACCTAAGTTCAATACAATTGAGCACGCTATTCATTTTAATCTCTTCATTCACTCTTATTTGCGGCCGGCTGAATCATTCTGTTTCATAGCTTGTAAATGGCAGTTTTTTTTTATAACTGTGGTTTACCCTTCTTGTATTATTGAATGGAGTTGGATATTTTTAAAGCAGCAAACATAGTTCTAGCAGAATACATGTATGTTGGTTACAATTAGCCAGTTCCTTTACAAAATTCAGATGTATATTTCCAAAACACCCTATATGATGTAGAAGGTCTGTAAAATGGACTTCAACTTGCTGTATTACATTTTTCCGGAAAAGCGTGGCTTGATCAAAGGTTATTGCCAGTTGGAGTCGGGTGCCTTCTTCATTTCCTCCCCGATACTGAGCGGCTCTTTGCAAATAAACTGCCGCACGCACGGAAATTCAGTGCTCCGCGCCAAAGAGTAAAAGATCGGCTGATTATAGGACAGCTGTAACTACCAATGATACGAAAGTGATGAAGATTTGAAAGAATTTCTAACGGATACAGCCGTGATCCTCATGCAAAGAAAGAAACACAGGGACGGATAGCAGAATAGTACGAAATCATGCGGAAATATCAACCTTCTTCCTTTCGGATTCTGCTTTTGCATACACTAAAAACAGACTTCAAGTTCCCAATCTAGATCCTGACCCTATTTGGATTACATCAATCATCGATACCTGTTTGTCAAATGCGTTCTTTCGATACCTGTTTGTCATATGTTTTGATACCTTGTTTATCAAAGTTTCGATACCTTGTTTGTCAATTGGTGTTATCAGTGATTGCATGATATTTTAACTGATATCAAGTTGGAGGTGTCGCTCCGTGTGACGTCAATCCGGATATAAATGTAACACATATTTTAAAATGTGTCGCAATTGTGTTTTATAATTAAAATAAAATGATTGAGCTGCTTTTGTTGCAATTTGTAATGCTCACTGAGTCTATTAATCTTAACAAACATGTTTTATAAAGGAAGACACAAAATTTGTGAGAGAAGTGTATGCAGTTTTGCGGGCTGGTTTGTCCCATAATTCTATTGTGTATTCTGCATTCTGTGGACACTACAGTGCGTTCCCAGAAGAAGCGGAAACGAGAATTCAAAGATATTTTATTACCTTAATAAACAAATATGAAACAACTCATACATGGTTGCGAAAAGCAATTTTCTCTTCTTTAATTTGATTACAGTCACAAGATGCCATATCATGGATGGTGAGCAAGACAAATAAGAAGGGGACAAATTTATAAAATCGATTTGGCACGAGCGCAAATTTTGAATTCAAATGTCATTGCTTGAATGTATTCAGAGAATATCTTCGAACATTGAAGGACATCATTGAAAAGCCGATTTATTCTTCTTTCTTTGATACCACATTGCTTGAAAAATAAATCGATCCATAGTGAGAAAGACAATATGAAAGATGCTTTTTTTAAAAAATTTCAAAAATGCATTCATTAAACCATGTTGTCTGATTTGCAACAATCAACTAGGAAATGACTGCGACATGATCCCGAGCTTATTGTTGTGCCCAAGCAGCATATTGTGTTGAAGTCAGCGGTGCGTCAACCTTTTGTTCAGCTCGCTTCGAATTTGATCAAACGTATTCCTTCTAAAATTCACGCAAAACAGGGCATCGTTTTAATTTACTTGTTTCCGGCATCCGATATTCATTTTTTAACGAGGTTCAGATAAGTAGAAATTATGAAGGGTTATTCATGCCTTTTTTTTTTTTAAAATAGATTAAAATCTACTACCATGAATGACTCAAGAATGGAATATGCACGTGCAATTAAAGTTTGGTAGCACCAATACTCAATTATTTATCAATCAGCGTGAACGATAGAATGATAAGTTATGTATCTAATGCGAAAGAGGAACGCAGCTTTACAGAACATTACTTTTCATTGAAGAAATTATTCACATGATAGATATTTTTGCCAATGAAATCGGTTTATTTATTTTTCTGGGCACACTGTATTAGCGTGTTACGTTATCGATGATGGATAAAAACAATATGTATGTTGCGAGAGTCTCTGCTTGAAACCAAGATGCTCGGTTACGCAGAACGTTTTTTAACAGTCATGTAACCTCAGGTTCCGCAAGAGTACCAACAGAGACTGCTTGCATACTACAAAGTTCAAATGACAACCTTTACCCACCCCACCCTATTCTGACCTGCAATCCAATGACACCCTGACCCAATTTTTTGTCTCATGATATAATAACGGAGCAACTGTGTCAGAAGCAAAATATCGCGGTCACAGTATGCGCAATACTGAAAGGTGGCACCGCTATATGAACTGTACCGGTTCTCTTTGCTATGTGGAGGAATCTCACGAATCAGCTGCTAACAAAGCTTTGTCCGACAGGCCGTGTAGAATTCAACACTTTTCTGTTCGTCAGAACCTGTAGACCCAAAATAATAAGGGGACAACAAAGCTTTTTGCATTTATTGATAATCTTAAATGTAATCTCATTATTGCATAAGCAATTAGGCTCTGGCCCACAAGTTATTCATCCCGGAGGTCTCGTGGAAAATGTTGTTATAGCCAAAAACAAACTAGAGAAATTCGACTGCGCGCAGCGATGGGTATGCCCGGCACCCCCGTCAATCCAAACCTTTGAATGTACGGCATCTAAACGCTTTGACCGTTCAACTGCTGAAATCTACATCTATGCCCATAATAAATCCTTAACATTACAATCAATATTCGATAAGCCGTTCAATTATCATGGTAAAATATCAAGTATGGTTTCGTCGATTGACCTTTGACCTTTACCTTAAAACCCCAAACTATGAGCAGTTCATTGGGTAATTATAACAACTTACTCACCAAGTAACATCATATCCGATAACCGTTTATCATGTTATTGTGGTAACTTTAGACACGTAAGTATGGAGCCTTAGTGACCTTGGACCTTTGACTTTTACCCTGAAATTGATTGTTCATTGGTACTGTATATACATACTTCACCAAGTAACATCAACATCGGACAGCCATTCTTAAGTTATCATGAGTAATTGAGCCCAAAATCAGATCTTTCACTTCTCGGTGACTTTTGACTTTGACTTTCAACTCCAAAATCTATTCCAGTTCATTTTGTTGCTCATAATACATACTTTAACAAGTTACATCAAAATCGCAACAGGCCATTCACAATTAGTCGCGTAACGATCCAGTCAGACAACTTTTAGGCCCGGCTGACTTTGACCTTGACCTTTCAAACTCCAAAATCTATCGAGTTCATTGGTGCATTCATAATACATACTATCCCCAAGTTACATCAAAAATCCAACTTTTCATTCAAAGTTATAGGGTTAACGAACCCACGCTCAGGACATATCTTAGGCAGGTGACTTTGACCTTTCAACCCCTAATTCATTCAGTTCATTGTTGCTCATAATACATACTTTTTTACACAAGTTACATCAAAATGCAACAGCAATTCACAAGTTATCTAGTAACGAGCCAAATCAGAATATTTTGGCCAGCGTGATCTTTGACCTCCAAAATCTTATTCAGTTCATATGTTGCGTCATAATAACATACATTACTTCACCCAATGTAATCAAATCAACGTTTCCATTCAAAAAGTTATCCGGTAACGGAGCACACGTCAGGGACATATTTTTAGCCCCGGCGTGACCTTTACTTTGACCTTTGGAACCCCACAAATCTAATCAGTTCATTGTTGCCTTCATATACATACTTCACCCGACAAGTTACATCAAAATCGACGGGCCGTCACAAGTATCGCCGGTAACGAGCCCACGTCAGACTAATTTTAGGCCCGGTGGCCTTACTTTCAACCCCAATCTATATCAGTTCATGTTGCTTCATAATACATACTTCACCAAGTTAATCAAAATCCGACTGCGCCAGTTGACACGTTTATCGCGTACGAGTCCCAAATAGAATAGTTTAGGCCGGTGACCTTTTGACCTTGACCTTTCAACTCCAAAATCTATCAGTCATTGTTGCCCATCTAGTACATACTTGTCCCAGTTACATGAAATCGTATCAGGGATTCTTAAGCTTATGTGGGACGAGATCGGTAACGACGGACGCACGACGGACAACCGAAAACATAATGGGCGTATGCATAAAAGTAGCATTACTTGTTAGGATTGCTTCAAGCACCAGCAATTGGCTTGTCAGCAGAAATGAACTCATGCAATGAGGTGAAGAATGCTGAAAAAACGTATGCAGTGAAGAGAACCTTTTCCTTTGTTTTGACAGAATTTCCTTGGGTTTTTGCAAGCCTCTCAATACCAGCTGGCGCTTTTGCTTAATTATGACATTCGAGTTTAAAACATGTCCATGCTCGTATTTAGACCAAACCAAAGCTGCCACAAAACGATATTAAATCAAGACAATACTTTTTCTGCTATATCAAGAAAAATTGGGGGAAAATATTTCAGGAAGGGGATTAAAGATTTAATCAGATCCTGGAGATACGTTGCATGTTTGAAAATGTATTTATGTCGGTTGACACCCGCAGTTGGAATATAGGAGGCTTCTTCCCATACGTATTCGACTCGTGCGGATCTGTGCTTGTTGTGTTTTGCACCGCCGTGACGTTGCTCTTGTATGGTTGTCACGAATATGGCAATGAAAACGGTTTGACACAAGCAAATGTTGTGCATACGAAAGAAGCAATCGCTTGAATCCATCTTTGGCTTTGAAGGCGTTGGCAAGTGTTTTTTTTTTATACGGTCCATTACTTTCATGGGAGCACAAAGGGGTTTCGTTATAATTGTATTAAAATATTACGCCATGAGAGGAGAAGCAATTTCCTGTCTGGAAGTTACAAAGATAACGTCATAATGTATACAAAATTTATGGATGTTCTTTATGTGACCATCGAGGAACGAGTTCTACTAGATATTTTGGAGTGTATGATGGTTGCGAATCAATGTGGCATATTCTTGTTTTTGTCATACCAGACAAACCTGCAAAACTCATGCAAACTATCAGGTGCAGAACAACCTTTGTTTTCAAAATGTTTTTCTAGGCAGCAAGAATCCTGTGCTTTGCAAGCAATTCCTACTTTTTTATGGATATGGATTCAGGGAAAAGCTAGGTGAAAGCCAATTACTATTTATTTTTTATGCATACGGCCCAATGCCTCGGCCAACTTCGTTGAGAGCATAAAAGCCTTCAATTGCGTTATCATGTTTTGGGGCGTTTATGATTTCAGAGGCACTGAATGGTACCAGCAACACACATAAGGCTAACTAGAAAGTACAGCAAGATTTTAAAATTAATCAATTTAATCTATTTATTTACATATGAATTAATTATTCATTAGAATTTGATTCTTACCATTTCATCTCTTCAGATTCCAATTAAGAAGGACGAGTAAAACATAAAGTGCTGTTTCATTAATTTAGTTGTATTCTGGCTGGCAAGCCTCTTTAAGGTCTGCAAAAATTTTGATGTAAATTTGTAAAACAATTACCACTTCTCTAAAAATCCAAATAGAAATAGCAAATACCATCGTTTTGATACATCTCAAGCATTGTTTCTTACTTTTATTTAAGCAATTAGGATAACAATGACCACAGTTTAAAAAAATGTGAGCGAACAGAATCCACCATGCTCTAAGTGTCTCTAGTAGGTCTAAAAATGACAGCCTGAAAGTATTCGAATTTAGTGTTTTGAAAAAAGTTGGAAAATCTACAAGCACTCATGTTGAACCAGATTCAACCTGCCCATTTCACCTATAGACTTTACTGTGTGATAGAATCAAGGCTATTTTTCCTACACCAAGTGGAAATTGTTTATTCATGCATATCTTGCAGTGGCAGCATAGTCTGACTGTCAGACCTTATATTCTGGAATCAACAGACAACCCTGTCTCCGATAAAGAGTCTGACCATAATCGACGCATTTCGTTACAGAAAAAAAATCCACACAAATAGCCCTTCCAGAGAGATTTATCAGTTACTTATCTGTCAGGTCTCGCAGTGATATAATGTGAATTAGGCGACCCCTGAGGCAAAAGCCGTTGGCATGGGCCTCACTCTTACCTCCCAGACCCGTAAGTGATGACACCTTGTGTCAAAAGCAGATGGGTGGTGATGAGATTTTTGTGTGATTGTGAGTTGTCCCAGCCTTATCTGATCACTGTAATGAGTCTTTACACTGGATTAGTTCTTAATTTTTGCATGGTAAACAAGAGTGAGAAAAAGGCCCATACAATGACAGTGGAAGTAATGGCACCATCCAGACGCTTTGAAGAAATACTTGTCAGAGAAAAACAAGAGGACAAGTTAATAGCCCAAAAGTGTATTCTCTTCAGACCATCCGCGTGGTTCGCCGGGATGGACCCTGCCTTACGCAGGGGAGGTCTGAAATTCAGACTAGTGGCAGCATAACTTCAAACTGGATGTATTATTGTCCATTTAAAACACTACTATGAAGAGTCAGTATCAAGTACACACATCCATCTGCAAGTTATGGAAGAAACATGTCTGGATGCCCCAGGCTATGTTCCTTGGTGGATGTTGCTGTTGCTATGACACACATGGGGCCAGTGCAGCATACGTCATGGGCAGGCATTGATGGTATGCCTTAAGATTAGGCTTGCAACTCTTGTATCTGAAAACAAAACAAAACAAATGTTTACAGTCGATAGACCGTTTAGGCCATGTTTATAGCATGTCTCTAAAACATCTGCCAAGGTTGTTTTAGTTTTTGATTGGTGTAAATAGATAAGAATGAAGAAGAGAGGGAGGAACAAGTATACTCATTGCTAAAACTCTACGATCATGATTTTTCTATCAGAGTATGCATTACATGTATCCATTTCCTCAGTCTACTCACACTTGGTCATAGGATCCCCCCCCCCATAACACAATGGAATATCTAGACTAAAGGTGTTATCCGCCGGGCACGACCTTCAGAAAGTAACCCGGTATCGAATCTGTCATTGCCAGTTATTGCGAAGTGTGTGTACAAAGTTCATAAGTTCATCTCATTTAACTCTCCAAGTGAGTTGAAATCATGGCGTCGTTCAGACTTGGCTGGGCGAGAAAGTGGCTGACCTCTGGATTGCGAGAAATGCATAGGTCGTCTGGGCAGGTTTAATGGTGAGTCTTGTCATTTAAAGCGAAGAAACATTCATCGGTTTAAGTGTTTTCCCCTTGGTGAAACTGTAGTCTTTGCAAGCGTACTGTTCGAAGGATGATTGTGAACTCTTCATTTGTCAGTGGGGAATATAGTAACATCACCAACAGCAAATACAAAATTAGACGAGGCAATTGTTTGTTCAGGTCATTCAAACGTATCGGATAATTGAAGTCCAGTTTCGGATAGGTTAGTAAACCTTAAAAGAACAACACTAATCTGACTCCCAGATTGTCAAAGGTCGCCCAACATCCAAATATAATGTTAACCCTCTCATCTGTTGAACAACAATTCTTTACATACATCACCAAATCACTAAAATTTGTAGCATGATATTTTGTGAACATTTTCTCCCTAAATTCGTTGCACCACACTTAGCCCATTTCCAAATCATCCATGTATCTTGATTCATTATTGGTTGTTGGGACCTTATCACATGGTTACATTGACCCGTTGGAGATTAAATTGGATTTCAGCTTGGAATATCTTTTTCTTCGTCTCCAAAGGGTAAGTGGACAACAGACGGAGAATTATGTCTTACTATTGGCACAGGGACTGTAACTTGCACTTGCTCATAGCATTACATGTTTTTACCAATACTTGTCAACTTTTTTAACTAAGTTCTGGTTATTTGTGACATATCAATAACTCTTTTACTGCAGGATACAAGCCATAAACTCAACTGAAATGAAAAATAAAGTAACACAGCTGATATACTCACTTACTAGCAGGTTCCAACTATTTGATGGCATTTGACTTGAAAGGTCGAGTTTAGTAACACTAAGAATTTGTCCCAAGTAAAAGCTAAAGTATCATACTTTTACGAGGGGCCAAGCTGGACAGTGGATTAACCATGTTTTGGTCAGGTCGAATTGGAAGTATGGGAGGGCTTATACTTATTGCATGCGACACGACATCAATTACATCACCGGAGCCATCACGATCTTTTCCTGTTGCAAACCATATTCCCATAGGATAATGCCAGGTATTACTCTTACGCGATCAAAAAAAATACAAACCAACACAAAGTTACAATTATTGACAAGAAAAGCGATATAATTCTATGAATAGCTATATTTATTCTGGAAATGGTTGTGTAGAATTTATGCACAGCAAAAACTAATTTGTCCAGGCCCTATAGTATACTGATAACCAGGGTTGGTTTTTCCGGAAAAACTAGTTTTCCGCGGACGGCGGAAAAAAAAAATGGGAGAAACCCCTTATGTTCCGGTGTTAACGGAAAAACTGGAAAACTCGAAAAACTACAAACAATTATTTCCAGGCCATAAATGATATGAATGCAGTAATTTAGGAAAATTAGTATTACATACAACAAATATAACTAGGCAACAACATTTTTAACAGACAACAAGAAACAAAAGACTACTTGCCACAATTAATCAAGAAATTATGTTTTGAAATCGAATAAATAATGTATCCTACAAACGATACTCTAATAAAGAAGGGCACATAAGCAGTGTATAAAGTATGGTAATTGAAGCTAGCATGGATCTTTTTCATGTAAAAGTATTGCATAAATGGTCCTAAACTCTATTTATTCATTTGTTTTAATATTCAGCATCATGGTGTAATTAAGTTTTCCTAAAGCAACTGAACATCTTTTTTGCATCACTTTGCTTGCTTAGCTTGTTTCATATTTAACAGCCAAGTTTGGTCTGGGGATTTTTTTTAATTGAAAGGTTCTCTGTTTATGCCAAAGTCATATTACACCATAACAGATTCTGAAATGTCTTTAGTTCTTTTTATAATTAATTTAATGACAAATCTTTTGGGGGCGGGGGGGGAGGACCCTGAAGATTTGGGACTATATTTTACATATAGCATCCAGAGAGTTAATAACCGGCGGTTAACCTAATCCAGCCCGGCTGTTTTGAAATTGACATAGGCCGGGGGGGGGGGGGGGGGGGGGACTAATTTGGCCCCCCCTGAGATCGTCGGCCGTAGATGCGCGATCGCTGCGAAAAATTGTGCCGTGCCATAGAGTGACGTTTATGGTGTAGATTTTTGAAAAATAATTATCTTCTATTTTTTAGTAATTAATTATGCCATTATTTATGGTAAAATCACTATTTTTGCCCATAACTCCTTTAAAAGCTCACGAATGTTTAATTTTGTCATAATATTCTTTTTGACATTTCTAACAATTAACTAGTAAAAAAATGCTGATCCGAATTAATTTCATTATGTATTTATTGTTTCATATTTCTTATGTGATTTCTTTTGTTTTTTCGACCTTTTGTTTTTTATTGTTTTTTCGATGAATTTTCTCGGCGGACACTTTTGCCGATCATAAATAGCATGAAATTAGTTAAATTTCAATCAGTAAGTAAAACTAATCATACATTATGAATTTCGCTGACAAAACCATTTAGCATTGAAATAACACACAGATTCATGTTTTTAGAGCGATTTTTTGGTGTTGCATGCCGAGTACAACAAAGTGCGATAACTCCCGGGAACCGACGTACCCGGACGTCGCGAATTTGGTCTCAAAAGGATGCGCAACACTTGAAAGTAAGAAGTCATCGCGAGCGACGCGCGTGTCAAAATTCGCGCGGCGGATATGGCCGCGAACTTTGTCGAGGGGGGCTATTTTAGCCCCCCCCCCCGGGCCGATAGGTTAAGGTTATCTGAATTATACTCATCAGAAAGAGCAGACTCTGGATTTTTGATGAGGTATTAATTCAGCTACTTAACACTTATTGACCTTTGGAGTATAATGTTAAATAAGATCAAAAACTCTCTCGTCAAGCCCCCCCCCCCCCCCCCCCCCCCGCGAGCATATTTCATTAATTAAATTTTAACACGAAAAACGAAAGCATTCATAGTCATATTTGTGTATTATGATTTTTTGCGGCCGTAACACCTTCAACAACAACAACAACGAAAATCACCAAAACTAAACTGGCGCTTTATTCATTTCCAGATACTTGAGAATGCCTGTCTACCCATAACCATAAACTGTATCACTGATATTATGTATGGCATCAAAAGACAATTCTCTTAAAACTCCTGACAAAAAAGGTGGAGCAATTTAAAGCAATGTATAACATATGTTTCCAGTTAAAAATCTGCAGCTACATGATTTCCCCATGCTACTAGTGTCTGTTGATTACAGTTGAAAATGAAGTCCTGAAAAATGTGCAGTGTAAGAACAATCCATTAAGTGCTTTAAAACAGTGAAATCATTGAACAAGACCATTCCGCTTTTCTCCATAGAGCTGCCGTGTTTCAGAATTTCCTAATCGCCGATATAAAATTAATGTTGCAATTTTATCTGCACAATATTGTATCTAGTGACAGCATAACTATCCAAACTTTTGTGTTCTAGGGTGTTATATTAATCCAATTCAAACACTGATCAGATATGTCAGATAAGAAAGTTCAAGATTTTTTAAATGGTCTTCCACATGTTATATAGTGTCTTTTAAGTGTCTGACACAAAGCTTACACCAGCGGAAAAAAATACACGGGGTTGGGACCAATATCGCTCGACCGAATGGCAAAAGAGCCCCCAGAAATTGCAAAACAGCCCCATAAATTGCAGTAGCGTTTGTATAACAAAGAGTATTTATCAGACATGAAAAGTAGGGCCCCGAAAAGAAAAAGTATAATTTTTCCCTTGCCTATAACACAAGGCCTAATTATTTGACATTTTTCTCCATGTATAAACTGAGCCTACATCGTATACTACAATCACTGAGTTCAGGTTACATGTAGTTGCATGGAGAAGTGACATGATTAGAGGGAGATCAAACAAACTAGGTTAGAGTTCATAACCAAACAGGGACAAGAAAACAAAAGAGCTTCCTGATTTTGATTATAGTTAAGATAGTTTATTAAATGAAAATCTTGAATGAATAATGAAAACTTAACACTTTAGAGTTTTTCCGTTTCTTCCGAAAAAGCGGGAAAAAAACCTGTTTTTTCCGGAGACGGAAAAACCAGGTAATAAAACCAGCGAAAAAGCACTGCGGAAAGAACTGGCCACCCTGATCTGATCATAATGGTGTCACACCAGTTTAGAGTAATTATAGTCACTAGTGAATTATTCT
>JZLH01S0052367.1:9073-20403 GCA_001188425.1 Eucidaris tribuloides | reverse complement strand
ACTCATACCCAGTTTTCAAATGAGATTACTTCTCAGGTATGTTATGTGTGACCACATTGATGGTAGCTGCTGAAGTTTATCATAAAGTGACCTTTTTCAGTACAAAGTTGCTTAACTTTCAGTAGTTCCTATTACAATTACAATTACAATTGCATGTACTGGAAAAAACTGTAATCAATAAACAGTAGGATTGTCCAGTTACCCTACAATTGAGTCCTAACCTAATGGGGATACTCTAATCAGTAAAAAAAAAATACTTGAAATTATGTACATAAAATTTGAGGAATTTGCATGTTTGGGAGTATAAAAGTATGGGTTCGGGGGGGGGGTAGTAAATCTTAGTCACCACTGACAGAAGTAACAATTTCATTGCAACATTTTCAAGTTTGTTTAATTTTCTACCTGTATACAACAGAGTAAACATGTTCAGGTTTTAATTTAACAAAATAATCAGATAACCAATTTTTGCCAAGATTTGTTATTCTGTGATTATGATTTTTTTTTCTTTTTACTCCTGATAATCAGACTTGTGTGTGTATCAATTGGTGATGAAGAATACAAAAGTTCAATAGTGTATACCAGTTCCCAGCAAACCTGGAAAATTACTTCCCCTGTTTTTAGTCTAGGTAAAGTTAGGGAATTTGAGAAAAAGTCCCTCACATCAGGGAATTTTGTTTGCCCAGTTGTCTGACTGTCTTGCCACATGTGTCCATAACATGGACACGAGGTGAAAAAAGAAACATGTTAAGCAAGAAGTAGATCAAAAATAATGACCCAAAAATTTTTAACTTCCATCTGGAAAAAAATCAGGGAATTTTGTGTCTGTGAAATGATGGAACCCTGAACTTTTTGCAATTGGGAGTTTTGTGATGGGTAAGCTTTTACATACCCCATGCAGTGCTGTAGTGGTCCATGGTACACTAGGGTACCACATTGTATAGTGCTCTCTTCTGTCTATTAGAAGTAAAGTTGTATAGTAATGATGCTGGAGTTGCATCAGTGCAAAACATACCAGCATAAACTCACAAAAAATCAATCTGAAATGATGTTGAAGTTGTTGATTTTCAGGCTTTTAGTATTGTATAAGGTCACTAATGAAGTATTTTGTACGAGAAGAGTTTTTCAAGGTTGAAGAGCACACTACAAAATAAATTTTAGACGTTTTGGTAACCCAGAGTACAGGGCTGAAAGAAAAAATAAATGACTCAACAAAATGTCAAATTTCCGTATGGTACTCCACTGTACCATCTATGTCGCAATTTCAACTATTAACTTGTTTATCCATCAGGTGTGCTGCTGTATGGGCCACCAGGGACTGGTAAAACGTTGTTGGCCAAGGCAGTGGCCACAGAATGTTCCCTCAACTTCCTCAGGTATGTATTACAATCCTCCATATTGCATATACCTGATATTCTCCGATAGTACAAATAATTACCATGGTTGAAGATTGATGGCATGAACTATCACTTCTGAGGTGATCTGGATGTAACCATCTTTCCGAAACGAAGCTCAGGAAAGATAGCGTATACATTCAGATCACCGAGGAAGCGATAGCATGTCGCATCGCCTGAAACCAAAAGTTGATTATTTGTTTTATATTCCACATCAGAAACTATTTAACTAAAGAAAAAAATCTATATATTTCTCTAATTGTATATTTCTCTAAGAAAAAGACATTTGGGCCCGAATACAAAATATGTCAACCCATTCCTGGGTGTGCAGTGTGTGGTATCAATTTTTATCAGGGCCAGAAATTAATTCAGTACTGGAAATTGATGCTTGTTTCTCAAGTAAACAAATTCAAGAAAAATCCTTCCAGCCTAAATATATACTCGAAACAGTGCATGTATTCCTGTGTTTTTAACTCATTTGGTTTGTGAGGCATTTTGACATATCTCAATCATGTCACTTTCCTTGAACATATGGCTTATTACACTTTTACACTTGTCTAGCTAGAGTGTATACATGTATGTATGCAGGCTGGTTTATTTACCTGTATTGAATTAAAATGTAATCCTGATAGAAATTTAACCCGTAGAAAGCTTAATACTTAGAACGTCACATTGTTTTTTTGATAATAATGGTATCACAACAAGACAGTAGAAACCTTCAAAAGTACACTTAATTCTGGCATAATTGTGTCTTATACCCCTTTCACGTTGGCGAGATTTTACCTGGGTGCACCCGAGTACACCCGGGGAATCTCTCAACTTGAAAGGGAACTCGGATGAACTCCCGGGGAACCTCCGATTAAATTTTCGCAAAATTTTACCCTCCAACCGTCCCGGGTAAACACGGATGAACTAGCGGTTATTCACCGGGGAAAGTCTAGCGTGAAAGAGTGTCGCGGGTAATCATCGGGTAAAATCACTGATTTCTGCACTGTTGATGTAGCTTACATGTGTTAGAACTCAGTGGGCGAAATGTAGATTAATCAGAAATTGTGATTCTGAACGAAGTTTATTCAAAGAAACATTTCAGTAGACCAGGTTAAATTGCGGCGCCACAAAAGATGTTTTTTTTTTTAGGTATAGCATTAATGACGAATGTGCGAATGACGGCATGCATGCATCCATTGCGTTGCCTAGCTTGGCTTCTACCTCCATGGTACATACACAAAAGTACTTCGCCTGTATAATCAAGGAGGTACGGCCGTGGCATGGACAAAACAAGTGTAGGGGACAACGCACTCGAAATTCATCGGAGGATGTTCTCCAGCGTGAAAGGACAGCATTCGAATTTTCCCCGGTGGCTACCCGCTTAATTCAACGGGGGTTCACCATTGGAAGCAGCGTGAAAAGGGTATTAAATTGAGGACAACTTCCAATCATGTCATTTCCTATTAACATGTTTAAGACTAAGTACGAGATATCTTGGGCTATGGTCTAGGGCGAATGCATGTTATATCAAATCAAACCATCTCCAACAAGTTAAATTTACTTTTCGTAGACTTGCATAAGAGTGCTGATCTTGAGTGGTCACATGTTCAGCCATACATGTATGTGATAACCAGAACCAAGTTCATGTTCATGCATGAATCCATGAATCTCTTTCAACTTCATTCACGTGGTGGGCATCACAACTAATGTATTATATTTTTAGCAACCCACAAACAGTAGGTCATTAGCACACACTTTGTTTTCTGTAGGTAAAATACTCTATTCCATGAGTGGGATTCAGGGGTGGCGCCACACGGAGGGGTGAGGGGGAGGGAGGTTCAGTCACTCCCCCCCCATTGTTTCAAAGTAATGAAAATTAGGGGGATTTTACTGTTTTTGAATGTCACCCCCCTCCCCCCACTGATTTTTACTTGTTTTGCCATGAACAGAAATTTCGGCCGGGAAAAATCTTTATTATCATCGAGCTATTTGGCAGGCCAAAAATAATTTTTAATTGGCAAAATTGTTTTCGTCATCATCAGCCACCCCCCCCCCCTTACTTCACTCTCTTTTTGGCGGGAAATTTTTATTTGGGGGGGGGGCAAAATTTTTCCAAACGGATTTCACCCCCTATAAGATTTCAACCTGGTGATGCCTCTGGTGGGATTTACCATGTCACATTAGTAGCCATGTGTTTTCGCAGAGATGATCTTGCTTGGAATTGGATTTGGGGATGAATTTAAGATGATGCGTAGGTTGACGTAGGGAGTACTCTCCACATTGTCAGGATTACTGTAATACCTTGTTGACAATCGACAAACGCCCCTATTATAGTCTTTATTTACATTTCCTTGTGATGAGATTTCATGATTTGTTTTTCAAAAAAAATAAACTTCTAGGGTATTAAGTTTTGAAAAAAGATTTAAACAAATAAAATATAAGATGAAAACACAACAGGTACATTGTCCTGACATGAACTCATTTCGTCACATCCATTTTATCATGCTAAAGCCTCATTTCCTGGCTTTGTAGTTAAAGGGGCATTCCTGAAACATGGATGCAATGAATGAATCAAATGTAGAGGAACTTAACAGTGAAAGTTGGAGCGAATTTGGATGATCCCTGCAAAAGGAAGGGGTTATAGCTCATCCGGCCTGAATGGGCCAGATGAGCTTATGCTAATTTATGCAAAATTTATTGGAAAATCACACACATAAAGATGTTTCTTCCCCTTCATTTGTCAACCAATTTTGATTTTGGGGGGGGGGGGGTTCCATCTGGTAGAGCTACATGAGGTAGTGTACACTGAACTTCAACACAGAATTTTAAAATTTTGTGTCTGATATTACGCTAATTTATGCAAAATTCACAAAAATCACACAAATTAACTAGAGCAGTTCGAATATGCCTCCGCACTCTCACCCCAATTAAATTACATTGAAATGACTCATGCATGTACAGTACATGTATATATGTACCCCATCAGTTCAGAAGTCTTCAAAGTTAATGGTACATGTAATGAGCTCAAATCAGATTTGTAAAAGGACCTGTGACCTTCGACCTCTGATGTTTCAACTCCAAAATATGATCAGGTAAAATATTGTTGCCTCATAGTTCATACTTGACCAAAGTTTTATCCACACCTGATCAGCTATTTAGTTATTGTGAGTTATTGTGGTAATGAGCCCAAATCAGTATGTTTTAGACCCCATGGCCTTAGGCCTTTCAAATAAAAAAACCTTATCAGGTCATCTCTGCCTCATAATGCATACTTGACCCAAATTACATTGAAATTTGATTAGCCGGTTTTAAGTTGTTACGGTAACGAGATCAAATCAAATATGTTTTAGGCCGTGTGACCTTTGTCCTTTCAACTCTGAAATTTAGTCAGTTTATCTGTGCCTCATAATACACACTTGACCCCAGTTGCATCAAAATCCAAAGAGCCGTTCTCAAGAAATTGCAGTAATGAGCCAAAATCAGTTGTTTTAGGCCATGTGACCTTTGACCTTTATCTGTATTGTTGCCTCATAATACATACTTGATCCAAGTTTCATCAAAATCCAATCATTGGTTCTTAAAGCCCAAGTTTAGTTTTGGGGATTTTTTTTTTTATTTGAAAGCTTTATGCCCAAAAGTCATATCCCAGCAATAATAGATTCTGAATGTCTTTAGTTTTTTTAAAAATTAATTAATGAAAAATCGTCGGGGGGGGGGGGGGGGAACCCCCGAGATTTTCAACTCTATTTTACATCATAGCATCCAAAGGGTTAAGAATACAACGTCTTCAAAATTGTGCTGCCAGATTACTCACTTACACCAAGAAATTCACCCACATTACACCAGTCCTTCGTTCTCTTCACTGGCTCCCTGTTGATAAGCGTGCAACATTTAAGATTCTCCTCCTTGTATATCGTACACTACACACATCTGCCCCTACCTACCTCCAAGATACCCTAGATATTTACACCCCTCCGCGAAATCTCCGTGCTGTAAACTCACAAATCCTTCAGGTACCTCGAATAAAACGTAATTGGGGGGGAGCGTTCTATCTCGTACATAGGCCCTACACTCTGGAACAATCTTCCTTTGTCAATACGCCAAGCAAAATCCATAGAAGTATTTAAATCACATCTAAAAACTTACCTCTTCAATCTAACATAATACCTTTTTATTTACATTTATAACACATTTCCGTTCTGAATTCTGTTTATGTTTACATTGTACTTTTCTTTGTACTGTATGTTACTATAGTTTTGTTGTCATTTTCATGGTAATACATGTATCTATGTAAAGCGCCATGAGCATCTTTTGGTGGAATGTGCGCTTTATAAGAATTCACCATTATTATTATTATTATTATTATTATTAAAGTGTTAAGGTTACATGAGTTATACCGCATTTGACTTTCTGATGAGGTATAACTCATATAACCTTTTAAACACCTTATTAACCCTTGGGATGCTATAATATAAAATATAGTCGAAAATCTCGGGGGTCCCCCCCCCCCTCCGAGGTTCTTCATTAATTAATTAGAAAAAACCTAAAGACATTCAGAATCTATTATTGCTGGGATATGGCTTTTGGGCATAAAGCTTTGAAATTTTTAAAAAAAAATCTCCGTAACTAAACTTGGGCTTTAAGTTATTGAGGTAAAGAGACCAAATCAGAGAATGTTTTAGGCCCAGTGACCTTTGACCTTTCAACTCTGTAATCTATTCAGTTTATTGGTGCCTCTTAATACATACTTAAACCAACATTCATCAAAATCTGATCTGCCAGTTTTAAGTTATGGAGGTAATGAGCCCTAATCAAACATATTTTAGGCCCTGTGACCTTTGACCTATCTACTTTGAAATGTGATCATCTTATTGGTGCCTCAAACTTCATACCTGATGCTAGTTACATCAAAATCCAATCAGCCTTTCTTAAGTTACCACGTTTTAGGCCCTGTGACCTTGACCTTTCAACTCCAAAATCTAATCACTTCATTGTTGCTTTATAGTATTTACTTGACCCTATTTATATAAAAATCCCATCAGCTGTTCTTACGTTACCACGGTAATTAGATCCAGTAACGGACGGAAGGACGGACTGAGAAAATCAAGATATTTCAGGCCCTTTGACCTTTGATCTTTCAACTCCAAATTTGTAGCAATTAATTCGGGTACTATAGTACATACTTGGTCCTAGTTACATGAAAAACTCATGAGCCATTCTGAAGTTTTTGTTCCGGATGGAGCCGGAGAACCCCAAAACATAATGCCTCTGGCACCTTCAGTGCGGAGTCATAAAAATGGTGTGAATTTCTTTGCCGGATGCTGGATGAGCACCACATTTATGATGTGCGAGTTCAAAAGTATGTTTAAGTCCCTATACAAGGCACCCTCTTTTGGCTATTCAACAGTTAACTGATGTCACACTTGCTCATCTTGCTCCTTCAGAAAGGCAATAAAAATCATCTCAATTCCAACAAACATGAAAAATAAAATTAACTTTGTGTACAGTCTCATTGGAAAAGTTGTTCTAATGTGACATCACAACTGTAGCAAAATTACCCAACAAGCCGGGTGTTCCATATAAGGGGAATTTGTCAAACTTTGAATGGATTATCTAAATTTGCTTGAATTTTCACTACTGAGTTCCTAAAACTTTTCTTTAAAGATTTGTACAGTAACATTGTAGAGGGGAAGAAAATGATAAGCAGATCAAGCAGAATTGTGAATTCCCCCCATAGACAATGCATTGTAAACAGGTGTCATCAAGAAAATATGCATAAATAATGGTGATTTACCAAAAAAAATCCAATATAAGCAATAATAGAAAATGCAATGAAACGATGTGTGTGTGTATGAAGAATGCATGGTGCATACAGAGCATGCGTGTGGTTTAATACAATATTGAATAGGCACTATTACTTTTGTTCATGCGTTCTGTTGACTTTGATCGACAGAAGCGAGCCAGCGCTGGTGACAGTGGGGAAACAGTGTAACCTGTTGGAGACGATTTGATTTCGTATAACACGCATTTTCCATAGACCCCAACACGAGTTAACTCGTACTTAGTCTCCAACGGATTAAAGGAAATTGAGTGGTTTTGGCCACATTACTCACCACCCCCGTTTAGTCTTAGAAGAGAACCTGTTATTGCAGGGTATGATGGAAAAGTGACGGCGATGTGGTAAACCAAGAGGAGGATGGTTGATGACATCAAGGATTGGACAGGAAATAGGATGCTCTCATTAGGACCACACAAAGAAGGATACAGTATCCGACATAAGTGGGTACACCCCATGTACAATTTTTAAAATCTCACCATACCTCCTCAAATTGGTGCTCTTCTCTTGCAAGTAATGCAGCAATAATGAAATGGACATTGTTTGATATGAGTTAAATTTTAAAGGCGAGGCCCACCTTGATGTCAACTTGGTTTTAATACAAGCAGAACAATGAGAGAAACATCAATGAAAGTTTGGCGAAAATCCACCTAAGAATAGCTCAGTTATGAACTTCCAAAATTTTCATTTTGTGATGTCATATACGAGCAGCTCCCCATATGTCGTGTAATGTCAATTCAATAAATTGCCACTTGTTATTGGTTCTTGTCAATTGAAAGTTTTTTGGGTTTTTTTCATAGAAGCATGTATGAAATAATGTTTGTAATTATATATTGAATGCACATGTAACATCATTTTCAATTTTCTGAGAAAATGCGCTTGTATGGAATTTACATTACATGACAATGGTTGAGCTGCTCGCATGTAATGTCACAAATTTAATACTTTGAAACTTCATAACGCCGCTAGATTCTTTGGTTGATTTTTGCCAAACTTGTCATTGATATGTTTCTTTCATTTTTCTGCTTATTATAACCAACTTGACGACAGGGTGGACCTTGCCTTTAAAAAATAAATCAGAGAATAGAACACTAAATGCTATTTTTTCCCTGAGCTGTAATTAGTGGGCAATTTGAAATAAGAAAAGGATTTCTTTCTTTAAATTGTCAATTAACTTACCTGCAAGGACACTGTTGTTTACTTCAAGTTTCAATGTGGATAAAAACAGCCTAGTTTCTTTGAAATTCTAGAGAATTTTTAGGTCAGCAACCAAAACTATAATAAATTGAAGGTGAGATGATTATCTTTACATGCAAAAAAACAAGGTTGGACACATGTAGATGGCCTTTTGACATGTGACTCTCGCTGTTTTTCTTTTAAAGCCATTTCATATTTGTGTGAAATGCTTAAATAAGAAGCCATAAAATAACGTCATCTATGATGCTCTGAAGTATTTTGATGCTTCATCTTTGACCTGGGGAATTCTTAATTTGCTTCAAGAGTGTTTGTTTGACCAGAAGAATAAGCACCTGGATTTGATGATGAGTGGTATGCATTCAGACTGAATCGGACAGTGGTGGTTTCATTGAATTACTGGTATAACTAATTACAACAAGAATAAATATGTAATTAGGCCTTAAAGTGATATGCTAACATTGTGGAGCTTCAATTTAAAAAATAGTCAAAATTTGATATCTGAGCTTCATAGTAGTGTTCAAATGGACAAGCAAACACCCTAGAATACAAAAGTTTGGAAAGTTACACTGAATAAACAATAAAACTCGGGCCGAGTTTTATTAACCTAGGTGTACACACAGTAAGTCTATGGGAGGAAATGGGCAAGTGAATCTGGTAAACTTACGATTTTCACTTTTTTAAAGCACTAAATAATCATTTTGAAATACAATTTTTCAGGGCTTCAAGACACTGGTAGCATGGGGAATCATGCGGCTCAGATTGTTTTAACTGTGGTAAATGTTAGCCAATACCTTTAAAGCCACTGGCTAACATTTACCACATTTTAAAAAAAGGTGAGCTACATAATCCCCCGTGCTCCAAGTGTCCTTGATAAGGTCTAAAAATGAAGCCCTGAAAAAATTGTATTTCAAAATGATTATTTAGTGCTTTAAAAAAGTGTAAATCGTAAGTTGACCGGATTCACTTGCCCATTTCCTCCAATAGACTTACCGTGTGTGGATCTAGGCTATTTTTTACTTGCCCCGAGTACTAATTGTTTATTCATTCATATCTTGCCAGTGGCAGCATAAATTTCCAAACTTTTGTATTCTAGGGTGTTTTCTTGTCCATTCAAACACTATTATGTAGCTCAGATAGCAAAGTTTGACAATTTTTTTATATTGAAGCTCCACAATGTTAGCCTGTTACTTTAAATTGGTCTTATTTTTCCTACGTTTTCCAACTTTTTTGTCCTTTTTTGTAAAGATCCTAATTTTCTATTTTATCCTTCTTTTGTACCCCTCCCCCCCCCTTAAAAAAAACTTTGCAATAGGTTTAATATTTGTTTGGAGTTGAGTAGTCTTTACAGGTTGTTGCTGAGAGTACTGTAACTACATGTACTGTACAATTATCACTTGTTTGTGAAGGAAAATTTGTTTCCATGGATTTCCACTTTTTCGCCAATCTTAGATTCCCCCACCCCAACATATTCTGCATGTTTCCATTTTCTTCAGGATTACAACTCCAAACACTACTTATAAATATCCTACTTTGGTGGATTGAATCCTACTTTTCTCCTACTTTTTGCAGAATTTTGTTCTTAATTTTCTCCTACATTTTCAACTAAGCAGAGTTCAAGGCCTGTATGTTGTTGGTTGAATTTCAGTGCAAGTGTGAATTAAATTTCTGATAAAGGTAGCAAAACTATGTATACATTTTTTTGATGTGAACTGATTTCATATTAAAGTGTACCAATACCCTGGATAATTTGTTTGCTATATATGTAGAATACAATTGTGGCATGCCCTCTGCAAATGTATTAGCACTTGTGATCACTCCAATTTATGTTTATTGGGATTTGAATGTAAATTTTAAACAGTCGGTATAAACAAAAACGACTTGCAATAGACCAGTCAATCAAACAATTCTATCAATCGATCAATTGCACTATCGATAATTTGTCCGCTTACGTCTTGACCATTAAGACACACACCCAGTGTGTTGATCAATATCGATACTGAACTTCGATACTAAAGCAAAAACGTACACGTATAGACAGAACGCGCACGCATAGAAATCAGCGCTTACAGAGCAGAACTTAAACGCGCGGAGCACAAGTGCCAGAATATTGCACACATTATGATCTGATTTATCAAAATATGGATTACTTCACGGGCTACGACAATTGAATTGCAGTTACTTATAGTGTATTCCAGTTGTATACAAATTTTATTTTTAGGGTATTCTTTAAAAAGAATATTGCTTATGCCAGTCTTGTGACAAGACTAGGCTGGCCCTGTGTGTAATCACAAATACATTTTGAATACAGGGTCAAATTTTCAGCATCAGTTTACCATATGTCCAATCACATGTGGTGCTATGTGGGGTTATGACAATTACTTTTTCCAAAATCCCCTACAAAATCAATTATTTCTGATTTTGGAACACCCCTTCTTTTTATAGGAAAAAGGGGGTGATAGTACGGGTAAAAAGGGGGTGTTTAGGTGTAAGCGAATTTGCTCATTGGCCCTATTCGCGATATGAATTGTGTTGTAACAGTACCTACCTGAGTTATGCAATGTACATCCAAGCAAGCAGGTGATACAGTACGCCGTACGCGGTGAGGGGGTGTTGGGTCTCAAACACCCGCCCTTTAACCAAGGGTAATTAAAACACACTAAACACCCCCTTTAACCGAAGGTTATAAACACCCTAAACACCCTCCCTTTTTACCCCGATATCACCCCCCTTTTCGTTAAAAAGAGGTTGTTCAAAATCAGAAATAATTGCATATTTTGTAGGGGATTTTTAAGGAAAAAGATCGTGAAAAATTAAATAATGCAAGCGTAAATGGCCAATTGCTTCCTATTACGCTGAAATGTTATTGTGTTTGTACAGTAACCTTACTGATGTAAGCCAATGTACGATCCAAACAGAGA
>JZLH01S0052339.1:9858-25336 GCA_001188425.1 Eucidaris tribuloides | reverse complement strand
AATCGATAACAACAATTTTCATCTATTACCAGAGACATTTTCTAGTACATGTAGCCCTACACACATTTTAGCATCAAATCCCATGTGGTAAGGTGTGCAATTTTCTTGCGCAAACACAGACACAGACACAGACACACCACATAACACACACACACACACACACACACCACAACACACACACACACACACACACACACGACACCCACCCACCTATACGCGTTTCTGTGGAAATCGAGGACTCATTTAACGAATAGGTATGATAACACATAACCGAGACTTTGTGCTTAGTACATCGAGGACCGCATACGTCATTACCGCTTGACGAGGACCTGTACGAATTAACGTAACTGAAGACCTACCCCTAATGGAAGTACAGTTGATTTGGCTGTATTTCCCAGCGTTTCAAACGAGGACGTCTCGGGTTCCATGTGTGTCCTCAATTCAAATGTACAATTGCGCATGTGTGGCCTCGATTTCACCACGGTATAGTGCACACACACACACAGACAGACAGACAGACAGACACACACACACACACACACACACACACACACACACACACACACACACACCACACCACACACACACACACACAACACACCACACACACACACACACACACACACACACACACACACACACACACACACACACACATACAAACACACCCAGATACATGAAGCACAATCTAGGCATAAGCATAATACAAAATGGATAGACATGAGAAGTAAATTAATTTTCAATTCGCTACCAACACGCAAAACGTTCGCCAAGAAAGGCCTCACTTATGCGTAGATGCAATGGAAATGTATGGTGATTATCGCTTCCGTCCGCGTTAACGAATAAAACGCCTCGCATGCAACTTTAGAGCGTACGCGCTGCGCATGGTTCGTACGTTTGTCATACGTCGATAAATTCTAAGCATGCTTAAAATTTTTCAGCGTACGGAACGAACAACAACGTACTGTTGCGTATTAAAATAGCAACGACGTCAAAGCGATCCTCAAACGAACTGATAGCGTGTGCCGACGAATGTCAAAATGTTCATTCGCAATGGATACGCAATGCCAATTCGTCATAGTGTGACGAGGCCTTTACCCATAACTTATTTAACGTATGACGACGTATTCGCCAAATTTTTCATACGTCGGCATACGTTGGCTAAATCGTCAAGGTGTGACTATACCCTTAAATTAAAGAAATAAAAAAAAAACCTGATAAATTTGTATCAAACGTCATTTATCATTAAATTAACATCAGAATTGTCTGTTCCAAGTCTAATAACGCTCGCAACCACCACGTGACTCAACAACAACAATACCGGCATTTATAAACACAGGGTTTAGTGTCGAGTCGGACGCTACAAAATGCTCAGCATTCCTAAAATTCTTAGATTACAATTGTTTCACCTGGGCCAATATTTATCTCAGATGTACCATTCACAGAAAATGGCAACTTTTAAAATGTTTCTAAAATATTCCATAATTATGAGCATGAGTGTATTTGGTAAATAATTGACTTCTTCATTGGCCGACAGGTAACGATCGAATATGAACTCAAAAGAACATACACTATCTCACAACTGTCGCCATTCACTTCGTATGCAGTACGCATGCGTACCCGTGCAGTCGAAGGAGCTAAATCGGGCTCCTGGTCGCCTAACGTCACTTCAAAGACAGCAGAAGAAGGTAGGCCAATGTGAAGTATTTTTTGTGTAACCTAATTGGTATATTATTCTTTTCTTATATTAATCTATCAGATGAAGGTTACAAAGATAATTAGCGTAAGACACGGAAGATGTGAATCGTTTATGCAGATCAGCTTTCCCGGTCTTCTTTTCGTTAGCGTCATGCGCAGAACAAAAATGGATGAATAAGGCCTACCAGGCAAAATTAATGTAATTGTGTAAGTGATTCTGTATTGTTTGTCAACATTTAAGGAATGTGTGTATGGGACGGGCATTGATGAAACATACAGATGGAAAAGATTTGCAAAAGAAAACAAAAATACAAAACTGGGCATTCTCAACATTTGAATATTAACCATAAGTCTTTGCAGGATCCGGTAGAAGTTAGAGATAATGAGGATGCACCTGATTTTTTTTCCTTGAGATTGTAAGTACATGGAAATACGATTTAACGCGGAACCGTGAAATTGACTAGACAATTTGATAAAGTACAGCATTTACTGACTAGGCTTATTTAACTCACAGCTTTTCACTTTTAACCTGGCTGAAGTTTTACTTTTAAACGAATGTAGTTGCAGTGACTTACTGTGTGAGACGAAAAAATTACATAATGTCCTGTCAATAAATAAGAGTTTTTTCCTTATCAAAATTTAATCCCTCATCCTATGTGAAATTGTGAATATTAATAATTGTTCCGTATTGATTTACCTGTTTCATTTCAGTACCCATCGGCCTTGTACGAATACTGAACCAACTGAGTATAACTACTGCGGCAAACAAATACCTTCGAAATGTTTCCATGCAATGGGAGGTATATACTCGAGCGTGTTATGTGTAATAATAAACTAAAACAACAACAACAACAACAACAAGATTTGAACATATTACATATTAATTTCTAACCAGCGGAATTACCACAAAGTCTAGAATGATAATAATGCAGCTGTTCGGAAAGTATAATAGGTTCAAATTATGTTGTATTGTTCTCGTTGATTCTATGTTGAGAGAAAATCTGTGACTAGAAACAAAACCCATTCCCACCTTTGAAATAAATATTGTGAAATATATTTCTCATACGGATAGCGGAATATAGATTTAGAAAAAAAATGTGCGAAGAAATACAACATTCATCGTTTTTAGTTTTGAAAGAGGAAATGAGATAATTCACGCGAAAAAAGTACGAAACCTATTATTGCCACCTACTTTATTAATGGTTAACGTGCTGTGGCTAATGAAGTGAACGATTGTATACTCATTTTTATAGTGAGGACTAAGATCTCTTATGCTAAAATTCAATCGAATTTGAGCAAAATCTGTTGCCATAATTCATCCGGGAATATAGTAAAAATGCTGAAAGTATTTGTCGACGTATAACTTATAACTTTGTCAATTTTGTGCTTTTATAGGAACTGGATCACGCAGAAAGTCGAGGCAAAATCCTTGGATATCGAGTTTACCTGACATGCCTGAACAGCAGATACAAATCGTTTGTCACAAATGAAACAGAAATCATTTTGTTAGGTAAGAAACTATATAATGTAGATACTATGGAGTCATATTTAGACAATGAGCCTTCAGAACACATACAATTTAAACGAGACAGGGTAGTGTAATTGGAGAATTAAAGGTGGAAAGAAGTTTGCTTCCAATTAACATCTAGAACTTTGGAGCGCTAAACTTCAATTAATGTGACGACATAAACCTTGTGTATAGAAAATGCGCTTCATATTTCAAGCATCACATTGTTCCATAGCCGTTCAAAAATCGGTTCCATAACTTTTTGCTCCTTCGGAAATTGCTCAGACGATTATTTCATACACTAACCCTTATCTCAACCCTAACCCTAACCAAGCCCTAACCCCAAACCTAACGCTATTCTGAACTGGATACCCAATTGAAATCCTAACCCTAACACTTTGTCTTCAGAGATATTGTCACCAGAGCAACACTTGCGGAGCAAATACATCAAATCACCGACGTTGAAATGAACAGGTATCTAGTTTAAAATCTTAAGTTTTTGTCTAACGTTAAATATCCGGGCCGATGTCTTGCGACCAACAATTAACCAGGAATTGCCTCGATCGAAGGTTAAAAGTTGCATCTATTGCATCTAAACATTTTGTAGGGTCTACGAGTGCCGATGAACTTAATGCATAGTAGGTACACTCTAAAAACGGAAATTGCATTTCAAATGGCCGAGGACTGACCGCTTTTTACAACACCTTCTAGATGATATATCCAACCTTTTATATCCAGCTGGATCAAACATTTATAGTGTCATATCCAGCACGCTAAATGTTAAATGCAACATGCAGAAAGTGTGGTCACTCCTCTGCCCTTTTAAATGTTGAGATAGCATTTCAGTTTTTAGAGTGTATATTCTTTCCTACGTTTATCCATAGATTTGGACAGATTCACGACGTGCTCGGGTATGATTTCGGCATTCAACAGCGTAGGGGAGGGCCCAAATGCCAGCTTTGTGATCCTGGACCAAACAAGACGTAAGATGTCACTAGAAATCTGTTTACGACATGTTGCTGTTGTCTATTAGGGAACATTTACTAAGTATTTAAATTTAAACTTTTCAAGTTTGATTCTTAATAACTCTTAATAACTATACATCAGATATTACTGATATGTACAAGTGTAATGGGGGGGGGGGGTGTTTGAGATGCTACTACTTAGTGGTGGGCAGCCAATTGTGGATTGGGAGGGGTGAGGTGGCAAGGTCTGTAGATGTATATGATATGTTTGTTCTTGTGTGTGATATTATGTATGTCTAATCTTTGTATGTATATGTATATGTATATTTTTGTATGTATTATATGTGTTTAGTTTTATGCACATTGTTTGCGAAATGAAATGAATAAATAAATGAATAAATATATTAATAAATAAATAAACAAATATATGAATGAATAAATAAATAAACAAATAAATAAATAAATGAATAAATAAATAATAAATAATAAATAAATAAATAAATAAATAAATAAATAAATAAATAAATAAATAAATAAATAAATAAATAAATAAATAAATAAATTAATAAATTCATTAATTAATAAATTACTGGCATTGAGAATGAGTTATACAGTGTGTTAGTACCCCCCCCCCCCAAAAAAAAAAAAAAATAGTCCAACAGGGAGAAAATTATATAAGGTAATTACTTTTCTTAAAAGGTATGTATGTTTGGTATCATATTAAAGCAGAATAAACTTTCTTTGTGATAACGTTAATCCCATTTAGTTTATTTAATCAAAAGTTATGATTACTTTTGTGCAGTCAGGCAAAATTACGTTTGTCCCACTTTTATGTATTGATCATAATGACAACAGAATTTGTGGTATCGTTGCTTTCTGAACTCAAAATCTGAATTACAAAAATCAATAATAAAACAACATGCATTTGAATATATTTTTAATGATTATCTAGTGAATTAAAAAAATAATGTCTTCTGTTTACTAAACTGCAATTCATACTGACATCATGATGATCTACACATCTCATTTATTTTAGGCCTTTTGTCAAAGTTATGTACCCCCTTTGTACTACAAATTATCGGAAATCAGAAATGTACATCCTGAAAATCTGTTCGTTCAGCTAGATTTAACGAGTACACAATTATTATCGTTATTCTTGCAAATTAAACAAAAGATTAGTTCAACAACCTGAACAGGAATATTAGCTCCGTGAGAGATAGATATCGCTGATCTACCCCAGCTTAACATGCCGTCACGAGGAGGTAAAGGTTAAATTTCACACCCCTCCTATAAATCTCCGCCGTAACATTTTACTTTTCTTCACCTGTCTGAAGGATAGCAATATTTTGAAAGGCGAGACAGCAGGTATTATTTTGAATTCATGGTCATAAGTCAAGAAATAAAATCCGGTCAATGAACTTACAAATGAACGTTTGTGTTTTGTGTATGTGGAAAATTACGTTTGAGTTTTAGATCTCGCACTGCAATATCTTCGCCCTAACGCTCATGACTGGTAGTTTGCAGGCACAAACATCTGATTGTGAATATGTTCAGTGTAAGAATACAAAAGCATAGTGACATTTAATTGTTCTAGATTACTCTTCGGAAAGGCCCTCTAGTTTTGCTCCCCCCCCCCCAAAAAAAAAAATAATAATAATAACCAAAGTATAATTCCATACAAGACATTGTCTATTTAAGATTGTGGAGCTAAAACAGATTTTCAAACTGTGATAGCTGAGCTAAACAAAATCCTAGAATACAAAAACTTTGGAAAGTTGTGCTGCCAATGTCAAGGTAAGTGTGAATAAACATCCCTCATGAGCATCCAGATTATTGTTAATTGTAACACAACAGATTATGGGAGAAGAACAAACTGGCAAAAGTGGGTACTTACAGAATTTTCACTCTTTTAAGGCACTAAATGATCGTTTTGAAGTAACATTTTTTAAGGCTTCATTTTTACACCTTATCAGATACACTTATAGCATTGAGGATTATGAAGCTCCAAGTTTAAAACTGTGATCATTGCTTCCAAGTTGAGATGGAATTAAGTATCATGTATGATATTATGCTGAATAAATAGATAAATATCAGCATGACACTAGAGTACATGCAATCTTCTGTCGCTACGGTGACGAAGTCAGTGGCGGCGCTGAAAGTGATGAAAATTTCGCTGCGAATTTGGCCGTGAAAAAAAGATTGGACGCAAAAGTTTTCCGCCATCCCCCCCCCCCCCCACTGTGCGACTTTTCGGTTGCTGATTTGGCCGCGTATTTGGCCGTAAAAACATTTGTTGGGGCGCGAAAATTTTCTGAGGAACCCCCCCCCCCCCAGCGACTTCGGCTGCTAATTTGACCGCGAAATTGGCCGTGAAAAAAAAATTGGCCGCAAAAATTTGTTTGTTGCGAAAATTTTTCCGACGGATTTCGCCCCCTAAAATTTTACCCTGGCACCGCCCCTGAACAAAGTAGCCTGCCATCTAATAATAACAAACGCTCTTAATTTTTCGTTGCTACCTCACAGAACCAAAGAAACTGACTCAGATCAATGTTCGTCCATCATCCAATTCGATAAATATTTCGTGGAACGAGCCAAAACAACCCAATGGACGCATCATTGAATATCGGATCAAGTGGAGGAAGATGGGAACGAGGAGATGGTAAGAAATTTTCCTTCGTTCTATTTCACGTGTGCTAATAATATTAATAGGTCTCTTATAAAACATTGCCATCTATCGACTAGGTAACTCTAGCCCGGCCCTTCGGATTGCCAGGCGAGAGATGCTTTTATGAGTGAGAGAACCAATGAATGAATGAATGAATGAATGAATGAATGAATGAATGAATGAATGAATGAATGAATGAGTAAATAAATAAATAAATAAATAAATAAATAAATAAATAAATAAATAAATAAATAAATAAATAAATAAATAAATAAAAAATAAATAAACTCAATAATCAATTCATTAATGAATGAAAGAATAGATAAATAACTAGATAAATAAATAAATAAATAAATAAATAAAAAAGTAAAAAAAATAAATAAAATCAATAATCAATTCATTAATGAATGAAAGAATAGATAAATAACTAGATAAATAAATAAATAAATAAATAAATAAATAAATAAATAAATAAATAAATAAATAAATAAATAAATAAATAAATAAATAAATAAATAAAATAATTAATAGCTAACAATTGCACATGGATATCCAAATAATGAATTAAGTACGTACGTTAAACCACAAAGAAGCTGTCGACACCCATGTGTTGGAAAACATGCCACCAATGTGCCGATGTTTGCAAACATGAAAGCTTTGTTGCTACTGTTAATGGAATAACATGATTGTAAAACAGTCCTTAATTTGGGATAAAATATAAGTGAAAACAGGTATAGTGCTCAGGGTTAGATACTGCTGTGAAAATTTCAGATTTCAGATTTCCTCCTTTTTCCACAGTTACTGTCAGCAAGGGCGTAGGCTTAGGGTGCGCTGGGTGCACGTGCCAACCCCCCCCCCCCCCCCGCAGAGCCATAGGAGATTCCACCCTAATTGGCCAAAAAAAAAAATAAAAAATGGAAAAAAATAAAGAAAAGAAAAAATTATAAATTAAATGCTAAGAAAAAAAACCAACAAACAAAACAAAACGCATAACAAAAAAACAACAAGCGTGTAGGCTGGGGGGTGCACCCCCCCCCCCTCGCTGAAGCAGAGGAGTTCTGCCCCTGGCAAGCAAAAAGAAATTTGCATCACCTTTTCTGCTTTCAACGCCTGATTTTCTCAACCTTAGTTCCACCTCCCTATAAGATGTACACCTCCCCGTTCCACCTCCCCAAGATGTGCACCTCCCCATGCCCAAAGCAACCTACGCCCTTGGTCAGACATTGCTGCGACAGTCAAAATTGTTGTATAGTTTTCTACGTGTTCAATTTCCATCTGGGTCATAATTCTATTCAATACTGGTAAATGAACGCTTGTTTCTCTTCAAATAAACAAATTCAAGACTAATCCTTACGACCCGTATTTACACTCTATCCAGTGTATATGTTGGTATATGTCTCAACTCATTTGGTTCGTGAGGATTTTTTTAAACTTCTTCTTATCATGCCAATCATGTCACTTCCCTTTTAAAGTAAAAGTTACTGATTTGTGTGTGCATCGCAGGACCAATACGTCGGTGGTTGGGCTGGAGCACGCCATACAATCTCTACGACCAAGAACCGAGTACGAAATCAGCGTCGCCGTAGTCAACAGGCTCGGTGTGACATGGTCAAATCCATCAACCGTCACTACATTGGATGCGTGTAAGCATGCGTATCTGGACGCATCCTTCGGGGAACAACTCCCCGAGGACAAATCCCCCGGAGAACCACTCCTTCGAGAACAAGTTTTTATCTTTTTATTCACTGGACATACTGTTAAACTCGTTAGGGGAAATTATGCACAGGGAGAGTTGTCCGGGGGAGGTGGTGAGTTGTCGTTGGAGAGGGAGTTGTTCTCGGGGTGTGTTTTCCTCCATGAGAATTGTCGTTGGGTCGAGCGATCCTTCAGGGGAGCTGTCCTTCGAGGGACTTGCCCGGGGGGGGGGGGGCAGTTGTCGGGTGGGAGCCATCCATGGGGAGTAGTCTAAAGACCAAAGTTTTCCGCGGAATTTGAGGTATAACGCGATAGCACTTTACCAAAAATGAAAAAAAAAATCATGCCTAAATATTCCCCAAAAGGAAAATTAATAGATAGGCTATTTATCGAAAAAAAAAACTTAACTAATTTACCAAAAATATGCCTTGGATAATAAAGTCAAAGAAATTCCACTTTATCTGTTAATTTGTCCCCCAAACCGAATCAAAACACTTGTAGTAGTAGTCCTAGAACCGTAAACATGGTAACGGAAGACCGAATTGGGAATAATCACAAATACCTATTACGTGAACTTTACACGCCTCATCCAACGGGGTTCCTGTATAGTTGCACTAGCTGCCTGGGAGCAGGGGTGTGCTGGGTTACTGCATGCAGCATCCGTAGATTTTCATGATTCCCTTCGTTTTTCTTTCAATTATCACGTTTTTGTTCTTTTAGGGGATTCGCAGAACCCTGTCGATCAACCCCTGATTTCGTAAGAATATATTTTCTTCTTGTGTTTTTTTTTGGTCATTTTTGAGAACTAAAGTAATCCTTAGTTAATCATCTTGTAACTTGGCACAGTAACACCCATGACAACACCCCGGCACTAACATGTTTGCTCGGGCACTCACTCGAGACGTCATCTATGACACCATTACGAAAACGATTTGTCAATATTTAATACTTTATAAATAACATAGAACGAGAGAAAAGACGGAGGGGAGATAATGGTGAAGAGACACAAACGTCCTTTGTATATGTGTTTAATATCTTGTAAGCATTTCTTGCATGAGTTGCATCAATAATCTAAATTTGAAATCGATGTCTTCAGACTCTAGCAAAACATGGGCATATGCCAATGACTTAGTTGTTAGTTGTCACCACTAGTTTCACACAATATTTCTCCCATTCTCCAGTACCTACTGATGCTCCTTTCGGATTCACGGTGTCCGCTGTACCAGACCATCCGGATGGTCTCTCCGTCGAATGGCATTCCCTGAGACAAAATCTTTCCAACGGGCAGTTTTCTGGATATCGATTAATTTGTCGCGGGATGGACAGCTTAGCCGAAGGTGGTAATTGATCATTATCTGATCAAATGCAATATTGCAACATTTATATACTTCCTTTTATTTTCTAAGCGTTAACGTCGACACCAGTGGCGTTGCTAGGACTTTTCAGCAGGGGGGCACGGAGGGCGCCTTGAAATTTTGTAGGGGCACCAAAATAATTTCATGCGGCCAAATCCTAGGTCTACTTTTTTTTCCCGCGTCACGACAGTCGTCGAAAACTCGTCAGCGTGGGGTGGGGGCGGGGGGGGGGTGGGGGTAAAATTTTCCCAGTTACGTCAGTCACCGACAACTCGCTCAGTGGGGGGGGGGGGGGGGGAGTAGCTGACGAAAACAATTTTTCTCTAATCTCAGTTTCCAAATGTTTCCCGTCACGCCAGCCGCCGAAAACTCCCTCTTTTTTGCTGCCTTCATAATTTTGTGGGGGGGGGGGCACCTGGGGGGGCACAAGAAATTTGTGCCCCCCCGTAGCTACGCCCCTGATCGACAACCCTGCTGTGTTGTCGTCTCGTAGTGAGTTGTTCTTTCAGGAATATTTGATGTATAATTTATGTCAGTCTTGAGTATTATTTAAGCAAGGCACAAAGTCATCAGGTGGTACTGGCAACACACCCCTTGGCTTTGTTGTACATAAAATCAACCTCCTGCACTACCATCCACTTTAAAATAACATATTTTTTTAAGCAAAAAAATAAAATAATGAGTCTAGGTGCTATTTGTATAAGAGCCGATTCGTATATTTGGTTTGGTGGGTTTCTTAACTTGTGTAGATCATGTTGGGGTATGCTCTGCTACACAAGAGATAAGATGCCAGAATAAAAACCAATACATCAACTGGATGAGGAAAATGATTGTAAAGGACGAATAAAATGTCAATTTACGAATATGGAAAACTGAGAGAGAAATAAAAGGATACGGACTTTTAAACAAAGACAATTAACTCGGCGTTAACGGAAGAAAACAGGATTTGAGGATTCAAGAGAATGGAACTTTAATTTTAGAAAATGAAAATCTCATATCTTAAATGTTGTTTTCCAGGTCCAACGAAGTTTCGCACTCTGAATATCACGGAACGCGACATTTCTCCACTAATTGTCACCGGTCTACGTCCGTTCTCAAACTACACCGTGCAAATGGCCGCCTTCACGTCATTGGGTGATGGTCCAGCGAGCATGCCAATGACGGTCACAACAAGCCAAGCAAGTGAGTAGAATTCAGACTCAAAAAAATAAGGATTCCCTTTTTTATAATCTGAAAAGTCTTGATGGTGTATAATTAATAATTTTCGATGTTGGTATTCATCCACAGAATATATTGTTTGTGATGGCAATATTTCAAGATCTTTTAACTCATTCTTGGGTTTTTATCTAGCCGTTCTTCTTCTTCATCGTCGTCATCGTCGTCCTCTTCTTCTTTGTCATCTTCTTCTCTTGTTCTTCGTCTTCGTCGTCTTCGTCTTTTCTTTTTCTTCTTCTCGCCCTTTTGATTACTACTACTACTTCTACTACTACTACTACTACTACTACTACTACTACTACTACTACTACTACAATCACTACGTTTACTACTACTAATACCACTAGTACTACTACTACTACTAGTACTACTACTACAACTTCTTTACTTGACTATTTTAATTTTGTAGTTCCTTCTCTATATAGTCTAGCAACTCCGATTTTTGTATCTCCTCTAGAACCATCGTCTCCAAGAAATCTTCGAGTGACAAACTTGACGTCAGATACAATTCGTATCACGTGGTCTCCTCCTCGTCATCCCCGTGGTATCATCGGACGCTATGTGATTTCATACAACGCGATGTCGATGGATGTCCGCAAGCCACATGTTGACGTATCTGTGTATGGAGACACGGAGTATAGCATCAGAGTACGAGCGTGCAATGGCGCCATTTCAAGACTAGCCTGCAGTAACTTCTCGTCCGCATGCAGAATTCGTACCAAAATTCGAGGTAATCAATTTACCGAGGAACGCATCATTTTGCAAGCGACGTTCGGTGGATGTGTTTGAACGTTGCAATACTTGGTATTATGAAACGGGTTTAAGAATGACACAATGTGATTGGTCGATTGACAGGCGTGGGGCGTGCATTTAATTCTCCGAACGTGCATGCCCAATTGTTAACACATGATCGAAACCTGACGATATTCTCCGCGCCGATATATCGGTAGTCAAATTGAAAATAGTCCGTACTCGTCTGTACGTAGTCGTAGGATAGACTAGAACTTGGTCTAACTGGCTTACGGTCGAGTGCTCGCCTCTACGAGGCCTAGGGTCTAATTTCTGTTGCATATTTTCAGGCTGTATTGTCGACCCGTCTTATTAGTGGAGCAGATAACTGCACATTTTGGGTCGAATCGTTCAAATTGTGATACAAGTACCAAATTTTGCACAGATCTTCCTTCAGGGGTGTCATATCAGAAAATAACGCGGGCCACGTGAAATTTCCAAAATGACGGGTCATGTGGGCCATTTATCAAAATGGCCGCCTTGTGCAACCTACATTGAACAGTTTTGTAAATAATTGTTTAATGCGACCTCTTATAAGCTTGAATATGGTATCACTTTAAAGATATTTAAATTTTCTACAAGATGATACCACACTTAATTGGATTAAGAGTGATTTTGACGGCACTTTTGGGCCAAAAACGTGATTTTTTACTATTTTTTTCAAAACTTTGAAATTCTAAGGAATTGATATTTTACGCTTTCTTAAAAAAAAATGCCAGGAAGAAACCAAAACTTTTCAGAAAACTTTCCTAATATATGTATAATGTTTTGCCAAAATTGCAAGTTCACTGCGTTTTTACAAAAGGTGTCATATTGCTCCAAAGTTACCACATGGTATTAACCAAAACGACATATTGTCGCTTGGGAGTCTTCCGTAGTGAAGAATAGTGCCTTTATAATTGCTCGCGGTATATTGGTCGTTTGGACCGTTGTTTGATGCAAGACACAGATTTTATCTGATGGGATGGAAAATTAATGAACACAAAATTGATTTATTACATTATGATGTGAAACATCCTTAGAATTGTCTTTATTTTTTGCAAAGTTGACTTACAAATACATTTATCGTCCGGTAAATCTGGGTGGCTACCTTCACGTGAATTTCGCGTTGGTATCAATGGAGCATGGGTGTTCACTGCGCCGTGGATGACCGGTGAGGGTGTCTTGTGCATGGGGACGGCACAACAACGATTGTCGCGCTATGGGGTATAGTAATCACTAAACACTAAACTATGCGGTATAGAATTCAGTGGTAATAATGCATCTCTACGGGTGGCCTTCATGCTGCATGTAAATCTATTGAACAACTTGAAGATCTTTTTGTGAATATAAATTAGGATTTAAATTCTTGACAAGGTGATACAACATTCAATCAATTTGTCTCAACTTTTTAAGTATAGTTTGGGCCCAGAAAATTTGCGTTTTGTTCATTTCCCCTACGATGTTAATTTGTCATATAAACTCCTGAAAAAAGTTTGGAAATCTGAGTTTGAGCGATTATATCTCCCATTTCGTAATAATAATCAAGCAATATTGGTATCATCGGAAAGATTATTTAATTTCTTTAAAATGATACCCCACTTGTTATGATTATGCCACCAGGAAAAGGGCAGTATCTCAAAATGTGGTGTAAAGTGTAAATTGAAAAGCTGCAAAATGACCAAAGTTCGGTAAGTCACCCAATTTTTGTTATTGTTGATGAAAATGAGTTTTCCAATGTCTCTGTGGTTGTTATGCACTCTAATGTGAACATTGACATGGATTGAAAGAAACACCTGCACAAGTAAGTAAACAACAACAACAAAAAGTGAAACAACCAAATAAACAAACATGTATGGGCATTTAAAAACTGAACATAAGACATTGAATCTCACGGAACTTTCACCATATTAACACCACAAAGTGATAAAAAAAAGTGGCAGGAGCTTGATTTGCATGAATTTTCTCAGAGAGAGGGTATAACGAGAATGGACTGGCCTGCATGCAGCAAAGACCTAAACCACATTAAACATTTATTGTATGGGATCAACTAGGCCGGGCTGTACGAGAGTCACAAATGCAACGACATTAGGTTTGCGTTAATTACTGATTGACGAGTGGAATGCCATCTCACAGCAACGAATCACAAAGCTCATCAACAGCATGGGGAAGCGATGCCAGGAGGTGGTGCAGGCACGTGGGTTGTCCAGCCGATACTGAACTCTGATCAGGTCATTAAAATCAATCAACATTGATGAAATCAAAGATCCATGTGAACATAAACATGAAAATCCATGCAAATCAAGCCCCTGCCCCTTTTTTTAAATTGGTGAAAGGTTTGTGAGATTAAATGCCTTATGTCCAGTTTTTAAATGCCAATACATGTTTGTTTATTTGGTTGTTTCACTTTTTTGTTGTTGTTTGCTTACTTGTGCAGGTGTTTCTTTCAATTCATGTCAATGTTCTCATAAGAGTGCATAACAACCGAAGAGACATTGGAAACTCACTCATCAGCAACAACAACAATTGGGTGATTTACCGAACTTTGGTCATTTTGCAGCTTTTCAATTTACACTTCACATCACATTTTAAGATACTACCATTTCCCTGATGGTATAATCATAACAATTAGGGTATTATTTTAAAGAAAATTAAATAATCCATTTCCCTGATGGTATAATCATAACAATTGATTATTACTATGAAACGGGAGATATAACCAATCAAACTCAGATTTCCAAACTTTTTTGAGGAGTTTATATGTATTTTCCCGGGGTATTTTCCCCAATTGCCATATTTACCGAAATAACATCAATATGACATCAAAACTTTCAAACAACCGCAGATGTGTATCTTAATGATTGTGTGAAAATGTGACAATCATTTCATTTTTAATGCAGATTTATACGAGATATTACTAGCGTGGGCCTAATATTAGTTGAAACAGCATTTAAAACGTACGTCCGGCACAGAAATTATTGAATCTAGAGTGCAACCACCCAAGTAAACAAGTAGAAAACATCACCTAGATAAATAAATAAGTTAATAAAAGAATGAATGAATGAGTAAATAAATAAATAAATTATAAGTGGATAAATAAAAAATAAATTGATAAATAAGTAAATAAATAAATAAATAAATAAATAAATAAATAAATAAATAAATAAAACAAAATAAACAAAATAACGCACAATGTAATCTGTTTTTTTTTATTTCACCGATACTTAAATGTTGGCTTTTGAGGGTGTGGGGTTTGTGTTAGAGGTAACATTTTTGTTTCAGAAGTCGGACACATCCCTTAGATGGCTCCTAGCACTAGGGCTCATCACCTGTCAGCTCTTACATAATAGTTGCAAGTGCACAACAGTGGCCACACCCCGGTATACCGTCTTGGCTCGCGAGGTATATTAGGCGGGGGAACCACACAGAAATTTCCGTACATGATGCAGTATGTTTTGCACTTTTGCTCCACAATTTACGTTCACAAATTCTACCTTCAGATTATAAAAAGAGTAAATTTCAAGCACAACCATGGCACATTATGGCGTATATATCTTGGGTCGACTAATGGGGAGGGGGCAACCGAATCACTCACCCGGAATAGTGTTTT
>JZLH01S0052329.1:0-12202 GCA_001188425.1 Eucidaris tribuloides | reverse complement strand
AGTGGATAAGGTATTCAAGATGACTTCAAAGTTATTCGCTTGATCTATCGAGGACATGTCTGATATTGTCGCATCACAACGCGATTATGATCCAGATCGATTTTACGTGACTACGGGCAATTATTGTCAAACGATTATCTGGCTTTTAAAATGCAGTAATATACCATTGTGATTTATTGATCAGTTAGAAAGTCATAGTTGTCATAAGCCGCATGTAGCCTTGTTTGCGATATACTATAGCAACAGCACCTACACATTAAAACACACACATACACACAAACATACCTGCACACACTAAACACACACACACACACACACACACACACACACACACACACACCACACACACACACCATTACACGTGCACGCATTGAAAACGATGACATCCATTTTCCATATGAATTTTTACACGCACAAGCGATGACACACACATATGGATACGCATCACTGAACGATGACAGTCTGGAATTTTACTGTAGAACCGGATGACATGACAGAAACCTGTGAATTGATGACACTACCCCTATATGCAAAAGCATGTAATTTGGGACTATCTGCCAAAGTCTGGAACCGATGACGTCATCGGTTGGGTTGTGTGTCATCGGTTGTACAGTAACATTTCATTCGTATGTCATCGGTTTATATGCGTGCACGAGTACACACACACACACACCACACACACACAAATACACACACACATACACAGACACACACAAACACACACACACACACAAAGACACACACACAAAACACACACACATATATACATACACACATACACACACACAAAGACACACACACCACACACACACATATATATATATATACACATACACACACACACACACCACACACATATATATATATATATATATATATATACACATACACACACACTGTTGTCGTTCTGGCAAATGGAAGCAAGTGACAAACACACACACCACACACACAACACACACACACAACACATACACACACAAAGACACACACACACACGCATACATACACACACACACACACAACACGCATACATACACACACACACACCACACACACACACACACACACACACGCATACATACACACACACTGTTGTCGTTCTTTGGCAAAAGGAAGCAAGGGACAAACACACACACACACACACACACACATACACACACAAAGACACACACACAAACACAGACACACAAACACACACACATAACACACACACATAAAGACACACACCACACACACGCATACATACACACACACACACACGCATACATACCACACACACACACACACACACACACACACACACACACACATACATACATACACACACACTGTTGTCGTTCTTTGGCAAAAGGAAGCAAGTGACAAACAATCATATCTTTTAAATGGGTAATTTATATCTGTCATTTACATTGGCATCAATGCAATTTCACAACACGTTGGCAAGTTTTGCAATATCTCTCAAAGAATCATTATTTCTCCTCTGAAATTTTGCCTGAAGATACAGCATACTTAGAAAGTTTCAAAACATCAATAACTCAAATATGAGTGATTTGTCACTTGCTTCCTTCTACCAAAGTAGGGCTCTGTGCTGTTTAAAATCGTCGACACCTCATCAGTGGAGGATAACGACATTAATTCTCAATCCTTGAGAAAGGTAAGGTCGTTGACACTGTGCAAAATTCATGGCATTAGCGCCCTTTTCCTGCTCAGGGATTTAAAGGGTAGCGACATGATTGGGAGCAACAAAAAAATGCCTCTTGAACCAAACTGATTGAAAGATATATCAATGGATACACCAGCTGGAGTGTATATCCTGGCTGGAAAGATTTATCTTGATTTCGTTTATTTAAGCTGAATCAAGCATAAACATACCAGCATTATGTTTCTCTCGAGCCCCGATGAAAATACATTCCATAGAACCCTACACAACAGATTTGTCTGTCACAAGGTGTACCAATGGAAGTTACTTTAGAACGAGTCAACTTTTGACTACCAAATTTTTACAGTAGAATACTTGCCCGGTTTACTTGATTTTAGAATAGTTTCACCCCAAATTAAGGACTACCCCCAATCATGTCATTTACCTTTGAAGAATAACGCCCTTCGCATTCTCAACCGAGAACCTAAGGAATAGTACACTCACCATTTTTCGTTTCTCCCCCCCCCCCCAACATAGAGTTAAACCCTGCTGATGACGTATAGACCTGTTCAAATTCGAGAACGTGACCTGCGCCATAGCTGGGGGACTTCTGGAGCACAAGAAATGATGCAACAACCAAGATTTACAACTGTTCCTGAACTACAGAAATTATATGAAGACACTCATCTGCATACTCTTGGAAGCAGGGATGTAGTCGAGGACGGCCGTTCCGAGTCACGAGGCAGCTGGAAAAATGTTGTTCCCATAGACTTTGTACACGTGACTCGGTCCGAGGCCAAGGCCAAGGCCGGCAAAATCCGGCCTCGAGGCCGGCCTCGACTACATCCCTGCTTGGAAGTCCCTCAGCTGTGGAGGACGAAGCGACGATTTATATAGTCAAAGATTTTCACTTTTTAAAGCACTAAATAATGTTGATTTTGAAGTGCAATTTTTTTTTCAAGGGTTCATTTTTTTTTACACAACACTACAGAATGATGGCATTATTGGGGCATGCAGCACAGTTTCTGTTTTATTGGAAGCATTGTTGATTAAAGTCTTCAAGCATTAGTACAATGTTATGTAGAAAAGTTGTCTGATGAAATTTAGGAGTTGGGAGCCTCTCATTTGTAAGTCTTACCTCGGCAACTGTCACTTAAGCAGGGCACACATCGTGACACTTGAAAAGCTACACGCTGACATGTCTCTTACCATTCCTATATACACCAGTTGACATTGGCAACCCATACCCTGGGATACCTGTATCAGCTGTCGGGATTAAACATTGACATGAATCACATACAGGACAGATGCCTGGAATTCGATGCCCATCGGGGCATAAAGTGAGAATGTGAACTTCCAAAATACAATATGTTACAATTTTAAATTACAAGTTCATAAAAGTATACTGTAAGTAGAGAGGAAAACACATACAAAACATTTCCTCTGAGTCAAGGTAACAATTAGCGTATTTGTAGTTGTCTCAATGAGCCTACAATTAAATACCATGAATCTATGGAAAGTGGATAGCTCTCATAGTGAGGCATTCGAGAGCAACCATTTTAAATTGATGGGCTGCATTAATTGATTTTGTAACATTCTGTCAAAAAGCATATCTTCACCTGTATATTCCTCAATATGCATCTCGCGCTTGCATGATTTATCACATAGATTTCACCTTGATCTATCCAGTGGTTCTAATGTCTCTGGCACGAGCTTAAAGTCCCAAATGATCTTTGCTTTGCATATGCGCAAATTATAGCTACGAATAGGCTTATAGCATTTTGTAGTAGCTGAAGACATAATGCTTCATACAGACAGAAAAATGCTTTAGAAAATGAAAGTAATGTTACAATCTTCGCAATTCTTTACGAACCACCACGATTAACTATAGCGACTTTCAAAGTTGACACTACTACAGGTATTTTTTTTTGGGGGGGGGGGGTGGTGCGGAAGGAGGAGAGGTCAAACATCGCAAAATATAAGGGTTGGTTGCATGATTGGGAACATTTAAAAATGCCTCATGAATCAAATGAGTTAAAGCATATGCCAACTATACACCAGCTTGAACGGATCTCCCAGCTGGAAGGATTTGTCTTTAATTTGTTTACTTATAGAGAGAATCAAGCATGAACATGCCAGTATTTTATTTCTCTCGAACCCAGATAGAAATAAATACCACAGAAACCTACACAACAGATTTGCCTTCCACAAGGGATATCGACAGTATAATTATTTTATAATGAGTCAACGTTTGACCACAATATTGTCACAGTAGAATCTTTGCATGGTTTCCTTGATCCGTTGATTCTAGAATAGCTTCATCCCAAGTTTAGAACTACCTCCAATTACCTTTAATTATACAGGCAGACGTCAGATAGCGAAACAACAGGTACAACCTTTGACCCTCTGGACCCTGCTCCAACAGTGCTTTTAGACCCGGTGGAGACTAGACACGAGATATCTCGTCACGAAATATATGGGAAATGCGTGTTAAATCAAAATCAAACAGTCTTCAACGGGTTAATTAAAGAAAAAAGAAAAGAAAACGACGTTAGGACTCGAAACACGCAGTCCGTGTAGTATTCATGAACAACTGAAACAGGAACAGCTGGAAAGCTGCGGGACAAGATGCAAATAATTCTCCACACGTGCGTGTGATACCCTCGTCAGAACTTTTACGCTGGTTTCGAATCCGGTCTATATTCGTAAAAAGACGTGTTTTAAAGCCATCGTATAATAATGTTACAGTTTAAAAGAATTAAAAAAATCTGAGCTACACGATCCCCCCATGCTACGAGTGTCTCTAACAAGGTCTAAAATGAAGTTCTGAAAAAATTGCAGTTTAAAACGATCATTTTGTGCTTTCAAAAAGTGAAAATTTTAGGTAAGTCGAATTAATTGTATATATTTTATATCAGCTATTTTCATCAGCTATCAATAATTCATGTGTGCCGATTTTTATCTGTACATATTTTACGAATAAGAGCATAACTACCTTAAGTTTTATGTTGTAGGATTCTTATTTGTCCATTCAAACACTGTCTTGTAAGTCAGATGGCAAAGTTTAACAATTTTTTTTTTAAATGGGGCTTTCACAAAATGTGGATACTCGATTGAATTAACGAACTCGTGTTTGGGGCTATACGGTGTGTCCCCCAAAAATGGTCCAATCGGGAGATTAAGGTATGTTATTTTCTTAAAAGGTACGTGTATTTGGTATCATATTAAAGCAGAAAAAATTTTCTTTCTGATAAACGTACTCCCATTTAATTTGCTCTTATAAGGCATAAGTTATGATTACTTTTGTGCAGTCAGACAAAATCACGTTTGTCCCACTTTTGTGTATTGATCATAATGACAACTGACTTGGTGGTATTATTACTCACAGAACTCATAATAACTGAATTACAAAAATCAATAATAAAACAAATAACAAATGCATTTTTTCTTTCAATATGTTTATTTAGTAAATAAAAAATCAAATAAAAATAACGCTTACTCGGCATTGAAATGATATTACACATGTTCATGACTTCTGTTTACCAGACTGCATTCGCACTGACATCATAATGATTTACATTTTAGCCCTTTTGTCAAAGTTATGTATCTCCTTTGTACTGCAAATAATAGGAAATCAGAAATGTACAACCTGAAAAATCGGTTCGTTCACCTAAATTGAACGATTACAAAATAATTTTCACACTCTCATGATAAATTTCTTTGTTAAACAATGTGCAGAAGCTGCACGCACATGTACGGCACATATAGTGTACTGGGACAAACGCGAATTTGCGTCATTGCAGAAAATTCAATATATCTCAGGATTGGCACAATTAAATGAAATGAAATAAATTGCACTGAAAAGTTTGGTCTTTCAGCTTTATGACAATATCCAATTGACTAGGTTGTATATGATTTCCACACATTAAAAAGATAATTTCCGATTGGACCTTTTTGGGGGAACGCACTGTATAATAATGTTTAAAATATGGTTAAAGGCATAGCCGTACCCATGATTTTAAAAAGGGGTATCCCAAGGTACAAATCGATGCGACAAGCAAAAAAGGGTCATCAGAACCGAAGGAAAATTGTGTAGTGCAAATCTATTCATTTTTTTTTTCAAAAAAGGGGAATTTTCCGGAAAAGCGGGGAGTTAAACACCCCCAATCACTCACCTCAGGATGCCTATGGTTAAAAGGAAATTACAAGACTGGAAGCAGTCCTCCATTACAATAACAATAATTCTAGAATCAAGAACACGTTTCAAGGTATCTGCTGTGATAATAATAATGATAACAATAATCATCATCATAATCATCATCATCATCATCATCATCATCATCATCATCATCATCATCATCATCATCATACAAAGCATTTATTTAGCGCTTAATACGGGTGTTTCTAAGCGCAGTTTTCTGTCTATAATTTAATACCAGGAATTAAAATTAAATACAAATACAAATATTATATGAGAAACTTAAGTAGTCCAAAACAATAGATATATAAATTAATGAATACTGAAAATCAAAGTTGGTGTGCACCCCCATTGACCGACATACAACTGCGACATTCCAGAGAATTATTTATTAAAATGGTTAATTTTCAGCAGTTTTCAGCAGGGTCTTAAACTGATTCACGGAAGTGGCTCGATGTATGTGAGCAGGTAGAGAATTCCAGAGATAATGGGCAATTGTAAAAGCACTATCACCGTATTTTGTGGAAGTGCGAGGTCCAGGAGTTAACTGCATTGTATAGAGGTCTTGAGGAAGTACTGGAACGTGTAGTCAAAATATATTTTTCTCATATCATCCCTTTGTCATTTGTTTTATTTATTTATTTGTATATTTATTTATTTATTTATTTATTTATTTATTTATTTATTTAGTTAGTTAGTTAGTTAGTTAGTTAGTTAGTTATTCATTCAGTTATTTACATGTTTATTTCCACTCTTATGTTCACAGGGTAACCTCTAAAATCGCTATCACAGACAAATTTGACATTGTGGTTATATACGCTCAATTTCTATCATGATCATACACTCATGCTCATAATTATGGAACATTTTGTTGATACTTAAGTTCTTTCTCCTATATCGTCCAAAATTTTCAAGACAAGTGTTTGTTTCACAAAAACGCAGTATGTAAAGCAATTTTTGGATTTCATGAGATGACTAAAGTAGAAACTAAAATACGTTTGAGCGCAATAACAATTATATATTAATTTTTTGGAAAATCCACAAAAAAATCACGAAAAAAGTATTAAATTAAAGTAATTAAAGAAACAACACAGAAAACTGATAAATTTTGATCTAATGTCACTTATCACTAAATTAACATCAGAATATTGTCTGTTACAAGTCTAATAACGCGCGTAACCACCACGTGACTCAACAACAACAATACCGCCATTTATAAACACAGGTTTTAGTGTCGAGCCGGACGCTACAAAATGCTCAAAATTCCTGAAATATTTAGATTATAATTGTTTCACCTGGAGTGAGCAAATATTAATCCCAGACGTGTCGTTCACGGAAAATGACAACTTCTAAAATGTCTCTAAGATATTCCATAATTATGAGCATGAGCGTACTTTCATTCAATACTGATATATGCAAGCTTCTTCAAATGGATGGTTTATTATAACACTGGTCTACAGGAGAAATGTGTAAGATAAAAGTGGTCACTCATTAATTTTCACTTCTTTAAATGACTTAAAGGCATCGTATAACAATGTTTCAGTTTAAAAAAATCTCCGCTACATAAATCCCTATGCTACCACTGTCCCTGATAAGAATTGCAGTTCAAAATAATCATTGGGTGTGCTTTTAAAAAGTGAAAAATCATTGAGCGACCATTCCAGTTTATTCCATAGACTGCTGTGTTCCAGAATTTTCGTCAGCTGACAATAATTCATGTGCCGATTTTTATCTGTACATATTTTACGAGTGACAGCAAAACTCTCTGAACTTAAGTGTTCTAGGGTATTTATTTGTCCATTCAAACACTGTCAGATATGTCAGATAGCAAAGTTTGACAATGTTTTTAAATAGGGCTTCCACAATGTAATTAAATATATATAGTGTCTTCAATAGTTGTTTTGAAGTGTAATATTTCAGGGATTCGTTTTTACACAACACGAGAGATAATGACAGCGTAGGGCACATATTTTGTTATTGAAAACATTGTTGGGTAGTGGCCTTAAATGTAATCCACTAATCACCACAATAAATGTTGATGTAACTGAGGTTTCCGTCTCGGAATGTCGTATAAACAGCGTCAATGTCACCTCGAAATCACGGAACTTGTTGCAACTGACATTGTTTTCGGAATTCACATTGAATTCACATTAAAATTTATTTGTGTTTGCATCTGTATTTGCATGTATATGTGTACCCTCCCTACTCAAAAGTATTGCAACATAACGCATGCATTTTGAGTTGAAGGGGTCTTTCTATAATGATGTCCTAGTGAAGTTAAGAAAATGACAAATTATTTGAAATGAGGTCAATGAATATTCTTTCTTCTTTCTTCTCCCAGGCGGAGAGATAATCCAATGCAGGCACACCCACGGCAGAGGGGCTGGAACACAAAATTTAAGATCCCCCCCCCCTCCCTATAGGAGTGGGGTGTTTAGTCTCGTACTTCGGTTTCATATTTCCCGTGAAACGGTTTTGATGGCTTGGAAAGACTTCCAACAAACCAAAAATAGCAGTATGTTACTCTGAAGCGGTCTCAGAAAGATGACCACACGCAGCGAAGAGAAGAAGTAAAGCGCCTCCCATCTTCATAAGACAGTGGTAATGATGATACGGCTACTAGATCGTGGTTTTGGCTCCACATCATTATATCTAATGTAAAGAAAAGTCACATGACAGTAAATTTTTTAGGATGTTTGCAATAGTAAACCGCGTTTAGAATTGAGAAAGAATAAGAAATTATAACTTGAACAGGTCCTGTCTAAAATATGGGGTGTATCCTCCTTACCACTGTCTTTTATGAAGATAGGAGGCGCTTTATACTTCTTCGCAGAATGGTGTCTTCTTTCTGAGAAAGAAAGGAACACACTGGCATTTCTGTTTGTTGGAAGTATTTCCATACCATCAAGACCGTTTCACAAGAAATATGAAACCGAAGTACGATGCTAGGGTGAATTAAACACCCCACCCCTATAAGGAACAAAAAGTTGTTAAATTTTATGTTCCAGCCCCTCTGCCGTGGGTGTGCCTGCATCGGATAATCTCTCCGCCTTGGAGAAGGAAGGAGAAAGAATATTTATTGCCTTCATTTCAAATAATTGGTTATTTTCCCAAAATAACTTCAATAGGACATCATTATAATAAGAACCCTTCCAGTCAAAATACATGTGTTATAATGTATGTTGCAATACTTTTAAGTAGGGAGGGTGTATGTGTATGTGTATGTGTATGTGTATGTGTATGTGTATGTGTATGTGTGTATGTGTATGTGTATGTGTATGTGTATGTGTATGTGTATGTGTATGTGTATGTGTATGTGTGTATGTGTATTTGTTTTCGTGTTTGTTTTTCTACTCGCGTTATTCAGTCGTTGCATGACAAGGTCAAGATGAGTGAAAATAGATCTTGAACGGAACTGGGCTATACATACTAGAAACCAGCATCCAAAATTAGTCATTCCAGTTAAATTCAAAAGTTCAATGTTTTTATCATGGTTATAAGCAATCATTTTCTTGACGGATGAAGCTGTGATGATCATATTCTGTCTACAAACACTCGAACCGACAATCCTCGGTGACGGGCCCCAATCTTTCAACCACTTAATACCCCACAACAAGATCCACTTTTATATTTGGCGGTTATAAATAATATCGGTTTGAGACCTCGATTTTGGATTTATGATAGCAGTTTTGGCGCAAATCCTTTAACAAGAATATGCGATATGAAATAAAAATAAAAAAACACTTCCATTGAGTTAGTATTGTGACGTGCTTGACAACGATATCAAGACGTTGGGAAAGCAACTCCTATATCATTAATAATAAAAAGCATAGCTTTTATATGTCAAATGAAAGTTGTCTTTTTGTTTTTATTTCATTTTTGTAAAAGAAACACCAAAAACTACAGCAAATGTCTTCATTGCGTATAAAATAATCAACTGTTCGTGGCATAACTTATTCCAGTCAATCTCCATAAGCGTACGTGATATACACTAAATTACTTCATAATTTCTCTCTCGAGTTATGCTGAAGTTGCATTCGAGTAATTAAACTGCAACGTGCGTGGGAAATAACGGCAATGATTATTGGAAACAAAATTTGAAGAAAAAATATTTACATCATTCATTTCGGTCTGTACCTTTTTGACATGCCAATAGGCCACTTTATGCCTCATTAACTCTCGACAAAAATAGCGAAAATAGCGAAAACCTCCAAGCAAGACTCATTTCGGGCTCAAATAAGGACTTGGTAATTGCGCGGAATCTTGCAATTTCACAAACATGACAAAGCCGTCTTATTTGTCATGTGCATGATTAAAAAAATACCGGCATTAAAGTACACGTAGTTTCCCTCGTTCAATATAACACATGGGCAGAAACCATAGTTATACATTATTTTCCTTTCTTACTTTACCGTCCATTATCCCCTCGTAATCACGTCCTTAAAATGCGCATTTATTGATGAGGTATTAGGATTTTAATTTCCGTATTTACTGTTCCAGAAACATTTCCATGAATTAAGTACACGTGAACCATCGATATCTTATACACGCAACCCCACGCACACAAGACCAGCCCCCACCCCTCCCGGCTGCGATATATTTTTGTGCGGCACATATTGGAGATAGGCGTCTTGAAGATAGACTATATTGAGTGGTATTTGGGGGCATGATGAATTTTTGAAGTTTCGCTCTAGGAATAAACCTCATCAGCAATCAGAGAAAAATAAGGAGAAGAAGATTAAAGACCTTTAGATTAACAGACTAGCTCTCTGACCACGAATCGGTGAAATCAACTGTAATTTTGCATTCTTATTATACAGTGTGTCCCCCCCCCAACAAAAAAAGTAACTACCCCCTTTTTCAACAAACCATAACTTTTTAACAGAACAAGTTTGTGCAAAATAATTTGGCAAGAGTGTACCTACACTCATTGACTAACTTCTGTGTGAAAATGTGATTGATCCGTCGGGTCATGCATAAGTGAGCATGCATTAAAGATGAAAATGCCACTTTTCAAAAGTCACATGAGTCATCTCTTATGCCAAAATAATGGTAAATAATGACATTTTTTTGCTTTATTTATAAAGTGTGCTCACTCAACCATGACATGGTTACAACCTCTTATGTTCGTACAACACGTAAAAATACATTTTGCTGAAAAATATCGGATTTCAATTTTTGCAATAAACTTAATGGATTTAACAATTTCAAAATTGAGAAAGGGTGGACATTTTTAAATTGAGCTCACCGAAGCGTAAATATGCCAAAAATGCCAAAGGAGGTATAAGGGGATCAAACGATAGATGATTAACAAAAATAGCGATTAATCATTCACCAGAATCAAAAATCCCCCAAAAAATGACACCTGTGACTTTTGAAAAGTGACATTTTTGCCTTTAATATGCGCTCACTCATGCATGACTTGAGGGATCAACCTCATTTTCACACAGAATTTAGTCAATTAGTGCAGAAACACCCTTGCTAAATTATTTTGCTCACAACCATTCTTTCATAAAGTTATAATATTTTGAAAAAGGGGGCAGTTACTTTTTTTGTTGTGTTATCTCAAGATTGACACAACCAAATGAAATGAAATAAATTGCACTGAAAAGTATGTGTTTTCAGCTTTATGATAATATCTAATTGACTAGGTTGAATATGATTTTCATATATTAAAAAAATAATTTCCGATTGGACCATTTTTTCTGGGACTCACTGTATGTGGGTAGCACGCCTGTATACGATCATTATAATCATTCAATGTTGTCATGACTAGTCTCATATCAAGACATCCCGTATAATCTTCTTCCCATACAGTTAACACGCACTATACCCCCATCTAAGCCGCAAAAAAAAAAATATATATATATCTGTATAGCCACCTGCTTGGTCGTTTCACACTTTCTTAAGTCGCAATCTACTGTTTTTAATGTCCAATGTTGGCAAGTTCGACACTGGACAGTGTGAACGACACCTCAAGTTCCAAGATTATAATTTAACAAATTTGTTGCGTTGTGGAAATTACGGTGATTTATTTTCGTTAGGAAGAACGGTGTGTATGTGTGTGTGAACGGGGTGGGGTACGTACTCCAAAACATAGTGATAAATGACCTAATGCACTCAATGCTGGCGTTGAAGAGATGATACCTGTTAATAAATAATGACCTCGACAACATTCAATATACATCACACTTTGCTAAATTACCTGATCTCGATATTTTAGGGTTTGGGGGTTGGAAAATTGCAACTTTAAATCGTGGCACACAAAACTCTGACCTGCCATGATCACTCACTTATCAAATTTGACATCGAATTATTTTAACACAATTAACATTTGATTTGACACACACACACACACACACACG
>JZLH01S0052318.1:0-15774 GCA_001188425.1 Eucidaris tribuloides | reverse complement strand
TTTGATAGTTGGAAATTCTGGATCTAGAATCCAGCCGACTTTTTTTTTGTGACCCGGGGTTGCGACAATAGAGTAGTACACAACCGATGTCCAATTAGCAATTTTGTGGGCAAATATGTGTTCAGCAATATGCTAACAATACAACTAAGATACCGATCGTAGACCTTTTTTCACTTTTTGCCAGTTTTTCACTTTGGGGTTAGCTCCCCTTGTTCATCAACAGCGGGTGTGTCCGACAGTCCGACAGTGAACGCTTAAAGTATGTAAGTGTGTAATGGAACTATCAATGCAACAGATTCCTCTTCCTTCTGTTTTCTCTGATTGAACACCCCCAGAGATCACATTATGCTTTTTCACAAAATGTTTTTCAAACTTGTCGCCACTGTTTCTGCTGTTAATTGTTCTCACTTAATTTGCATGTGCAAGGTCAAGGAATAGAATATCAGCTCGATCACCCATTGAATAAATCAGGGCATTCACTCTTGCACTTCAGTTTGAGATTTATATAGTTCAGATGTTTGTCTGAATCTCTTAAATCTTTTAATCCACTTGGGCCAGTTGCCATTGTTATCTATCACAACACATAATACACTCACTGTCAACTTACGCGAATATCAATATGTGGGACCGAGGACATACATACATATTTGACGTCGCAAATTCTTCCTTTTTTACTTGAATGTAGAGCAAAATCCTTTATCCCAGCACGAGGTTCAAAACTTCAAATTCAGTTCCACTACTTTGTAGCGTTTTGACATCACCTCTAAAATGAAGGACACAACAAATTGGTAGTTATTCACCGTGATAGCGTCCCCGATCCGGTCCATCTTTCAGAATTAGAATCAGCTGACAGCTCTGATCGCCCCGGTTCGATCACAATCGGTTTACCATCGGATCTGATCGATTGCGTGCTTGTGCTTTTGCCCGACGCGCGTCATGTGTGAGAAATTAAATGGCGTAGATCTAGGCCTACTCAAATTTGCACCCCTAAATGGCGTAATCTACATAACCAAATTAGCAACCCTAAATGGCGTGACATATGAGAAAAGACGTTGACGACGTCCGAACGCTGGAAAAGACTAAGTTACGCTTTGTCTGAACGCGGGTGCGTAGCAGGCCTTGTGGAGAGCGACCCCCGGGAAAATTGGCAAGGATTACACATTTTCGTGTTCACAAAAAATATACCCTTTTTTTAAAATATTGAGTACATCGTCGACAAAAAGGACCCTTTAAAAAAAAAAAATCGCGTACATTTCGAACATACTTTCAAAATACACCCTTTTTTCGCGAAAAGTGAACGATCATGCGTACACATGGTCCCAGGACATGGTCATGATGAGTGACGCCACCGGGGCGATGCGTACGCCAAGCGTATACGGTATAGGGGTACTGAAATGTTAGTTTTTGGAATTTCTTGCGTTGAAGTGTAACTGTTTTCAGTAATTTTTATAGTAAGATGCACATTTCAATGTTTTTTTGGTGCGTTTTTTTTTAAAAACCAGAATATGTGTTTGCATGTAGGCCTATGTCATAATTAGTTTGTTCAAAAACAATTCCGCGAGCGAGCGGTTTGGGTAACTTTGAAATTCCATGATGAAAAACACGTTTTCTGGTTAATTTATTCTTTTTCAACGTAATTCAGGAAAAATATCAATATACTGCAATGTGAGTACAAATTGGATAATATAGGCCTAAGTGTTTCTTCAGTCCCTAGAGAGGATTTTTTCAAGGGGTTGTGTATGTCAAGAAAACCGACCTTTGACAGGGTCAGCGGAACTTTCTCATGTGGGAGAGGGGCTGGCCTACCTAACAGATGGGGTCCAGCAGTCCGCCTCAGAAGTAGGGTCCCGGGTGGGGGTCAGTCGAAGCCCCCTGCAGCTCCTGGGTTCTAACAGTTTCATGCGGCTACTTTGACTCTGCTGACACTATTTTTCATGAAAATTTAAATGACAGTCAACCAGGGGCGTCATTCCTGGGGTAGCAAGGGGAGCAGTCGCCACCCCAGTGAAAATATTGGGGGGGGGGTCAAACATATCGATTCCCCCAAGAATTTTGAAAACTTGAAAAATTCATAATATGCAATGCAAGGATATGTTAAAAAGGCATTGGAAAGCACTATAAACCCATGGAATTTACCCTGAAAATGCTATTAAGCGCACAAAATTCTGTATTGCAATTGGCCAAAATTTTTTGACATTTTTTCGCTTTTGCCCCTTCCCCCAATCCGAAACATGGATCGACGTCCCCTACAGTCAACAATTAAAACCACCCCATTTTCATGACTTTCAAACCTTTTGGCACTTCCGAAGTTATAATTTTTGGTATTCTGAAATGCAGATAGGAGATAATTTCAAAACATTGTGATAATCTGTCGGGGGTCAGGGGCAGAGCCTCCTGAAGCTCACGATTTCTAGCGGCTTATGGGCTTATTGACCATATGGTAACATTATTGGTTTGTGAAATGGACGGACAGGACGGTCGACGACAATTAAAAACCAACACATTTTCAAACTTTTGTACAACTTCCTCCGGGTATAAATTATTTATAAAGCGGAAGTTGAAAACGAAAAAAAAATCTTTAGAAGAGAAGAAGAATTCTCTCGGTCGTAAACTCATTCCGCCGTGAATTTTGGTTCAGTGTAAATAACGTGTAATTTTTTGTGCAATGAAAATGATAAATTAGTAATAAAACCCCAGATTTGCCCTACCAGACGAGTAAGCTACCACGATCTTGTTTGTTCCTTTTAAAAACCGTTGGAGACTAAGCACGAGTTAACTCGTGTTGGGGTCTATGGAAAATGTGTGTTAGCCTATAGTGAAATCAAATCGTCTCCAACGGGTTTTAACAATCTGAGCACTGGAACGGGAAGAGTAACTGCAAGCAAAACTGCTTTAAACAAAATGTGTAGTAAAGGAATTATTTATAATTAGGCCTATATTCTAAATATTTCAACGATTAATAAACAAAGCAATCATATCTACGCTAGAAATAGACTTGTCAGAGAACAAAAAAAATGAGATTTTTGAAATGGCCTGCATGCAAAGGTATTGCACAAACCTTTGCTGCCACTTGGAGTAAACGAACAATTCTAAATAATAGATTGAGCAGCTCTAACCCGTCTGATAAGTTGTATCATAAATATAAGGACTTAGCTCTACTCTGGTAAGTCTATTTCAAAAGGTGGTTTAAGACCAATTTCTATCTCGGCTCACCCCAGTTTTCTTTTTCTTTCTTTCCTTTTTTTCTCTTTCGTTTTCTTTGCCAGCCGAATGGAGGGGGGGGGGCACGTGCCCCTCGTCCCCCCGTAGTTACGCCACTGATTCTAGGTCTGGTGTAAACTGAAGGCTTCGACCTGTGTATCAATCTTTTTTAAAAATGTTTTTCAGGCATTTACCGTAGCTTGACAGATATTTTAGAGGTAGATCTAGATCTACCTTTACACAAAGGAGATACTAGGTATGCCTGTAACATATCTCTCAAGGTCGTTCATTAAATGCCAGAAAAACGTAAAAAAAAATAACAACTTGGTACACAGGTCGAAGCCTTCGGTCTAACATTATAGGTCTGGGTGGGATCCGGATACGCTGCTGAATCAAGCCAGCGGTATAGTGCAGGCAGTTCATATTATTCATAGACATAGTCTGGAATTTCACGATGAAGCCGTAACTTAGCCTTTTGAAGACCTGGTTCTGGCTTTCTTTCTTGTTTCTGAAGGCTTCAATTTGTTTCGGGTGGGACTGGCAGCTACACTAGGTCTATAAACGATTCCTTATTTTGATCACAGGACTACGGCCTAACGCAGACCTAGGCTAAGCCTAAGGCTAAGCTTCGACTAGTGTATCGAGTTGGTCATCGTTTTTCTGGTGTTATCGGCCGATCTCTACGAAATTTTGCAGGCTATCACCTCTTGATACATGTATCTGTCGAGATACTAATTTTATTGGACTAGATCTATGTCCAAGGACGTAACCCCCTGAAGTCAAGACAAGTGTTTAATGAACAAGTCTGCACTCCCCCTAATCTAAGTCGTTTATTTTTTTTTTTTGACTCAATTGTCGATGTGTTGGACTGCTGTGGGGAAAAGATATAAAATAAAGATGTAGAACGTTAAGTTTATTCAGACTCCATAAGTAAATTATTAAGCAACTCAGGTCTTGGTGGTTTATTCACTACCTGGGTAATTTTACCAAGCATAAAATATATAGAAACTTTGAAATCAAAATATAGATCGACATGGTGAAAAGTACACATGTTAATCATCGTGTAAAATTAAGCTTATTATTTGTTGTCATAAGTTAGTTACACATTTAGATCTAACAGTTACAGCTTGTTTTTTGCAATTAAATCTAACATTAGTTCCAAGTTACAATTACAAAATAAATTGCTGTGAAAATCTCAATTACATCTATTTTGCATTCACTTGGAAATGTGCAGTAATTTCAATTGATTAAAATCAATGAAATTGCTGGAACAATTAGACTGCTAAGTGAATTACAAATTTCGACCGGTCTTAGGCCACACATTATGATCCAATTATCTCGTCAACAATAATGATATTAACCATGTGAGAATTAAATGTGGACCGTCATCACATAGACTAGCGTGGTTAGTGCGACGTCTAAAAGGAGGCGTGTCATACTCGATATTGATAAGTGATGGCTTCCAAATAAGGAAGTGATTTTCAATATTTGAAAATTGTTGACGTATCATGAATTATTCAACACCTGTTGAATATTCTGTTAACACGTATTCCTATAGAAATGGAAATCTTCTAATAGATCACGGCGCCGCCATGTTTAAACGTAATTTCTAATAGCCAATCAGAGAGATGGACTTCTAGTACGTCTGGGGTTCAGACACTATTGTTTATTGTGATGATGATGATGATGATACTACTACTACTACTACTACTACTACTACTATTACTACTACTAATATTATCATTGTGATAAGATAAGCCTAGTGATAGTTAGCCACATCTTTATTTTTTCCTAGTCTGACAGAAAACCCACGAATAAAATATTTCAATTTAACATTAATGGAAACTGTAAGGGAAGGGCAGCCCGGGAAAAAACGTAGAAAAAAGCTAAAAAACCAACACACACACACACACGCACACATACACACACACACACACACACACACACACACACACACACACACACACAACAAACAACAACACACACTATAAATAAATTTTGAATTTGTTTTGCCTCCTGAGTGTGGTAAATATATTTTAACAAATTTTCTTTTGCTTTTGCCCGAAGTTGTCCACCGTTGAATCGTCATTGCAAGTTTGTAGTCGCAAGTTACTTTTACGAAACGTCCTAAACCACGTCCCAAATTACAATTCCACCTTCTTTTGAAATATGGGAAGATTTGCCACATTTCAAATGCTTATGACAATTTTAATGTTCGTTTCGAGCTGGCAGTTGTTCGAAAGTGCCCACAAAGGATTTGCAAAAGATATTGGACCGTATGCATAAAAGTAGTACATGTACTTGCTTTTTCTAGCCTTTTGCTTGAATCCATATGCATAAAAATAAGGAATTGCTTGCAAGCAAATGTTCTTGCTTACAGGTCGAAGCAATTGAATGTTGCCTGCAAGGAATTACTACACGATCAAGTAAATGCATACAAACGCTCGCATAAAGGTTTATTTTTTTCAGTATTTGCCCTGTATTTATTCCCGCTGAACGGAATTCGCGAGAGGACTATGAAACGATCTTCATTCGTCTGTCTGTCTCTCTGTATTTGTGTTTGTGTGTGTCTGATTTGTATTTGTATGTGCATTAGTGTGTGTGCATGTATGAGTATTGATATTCATTCTGTTCTAAATTATTCATCCTGAATAAGATCGCCTCGACAAAAAAAAAATCAAATTTCATGCATAAACATTTTGAAAAATAAGATTGTTCTTGTCAACCTGATAGTTTGCACGAGGTTTATAGCTGTGTCCCATATAACAAATACAAGTACATGCATATGCAAATTGAATTCCAACCATTATGTACGTATTCCTATAGAAATGGAAATCTTCTAATAGATCACGGCGCCGCCATGTTTAAACGTAATTTCTAATAGCCAATCAGAGAGATGGACGTCTAGTACGTCTGGGGTTCAGACACTATTGTTTATTGTGATGATGATGATGATGAAACTACTACTACTACTACTACTACTACTACTACTACTACTATTTCATTGTGATAAGATAAGCCTAGTGTTAGTTAGGCCCATCTTATTTTTTTTCCTAGTCTGACAGAAAACCCACGAATAAAATATTTCAACTTAACATTAATGGAAACTGTATGGGAAGGGCAGCCCGGAAAAACTAAGAAAAAAGCTAAAAAAACCAACAACAACACACACACACACACACACACACACACACACACACACACACACACACACACACCACACACACCACACACACACACACACACCACACAAAACAAAAACACACACACACACACACACACACACACAAAACACACACACATACACACACATACACGCACATACACACACATACACACACACAAAATGGAAAACACCCAAGCCGAAAACAAAACAAAGAAAATAACGCAAACACATAAAAAAAACCTACACGTAGAGAAATAAACATCCCAGATCGACTGAGAAAAGAGGACGACTTCAATAACATTTTTTTACCATTCATTATTATCACAAAATGATAACACTACGACATTACTTGTAAGCAACCCTTAATTTATAATACACTGTACACAAAATGACACTAAATCTTCACGGTGTAGAGCGGTTTATTCATGGATGGACTTAAAGTAAGTGCAATGTCGGAATATCCATGCATTTATTAGTTCTAGAATAAAGTAGGATATTCCCGAGAAGATGAACATTTTGTGAAATTTCGTGTATAAAACAAATGGACGGTTACCTGAAAGTGATATCGCAAGTTGCGCAATAACACCTTTGTTCATCTTTCAACAACAGATATTTCATACCCTATTTGAGAGATTTTCTTTCGCAAACTATCTCCTGAAGTCTGTGTCATTGTGGTGTTAATTGGTGATCCGCGTAACCGCGGATCACCATAGATTTCGTAAGAATTATTTTTCTTCTTTATTCATGTTTCTTTGTGGCCATTTTTGTGCACGCGTTATCTCGAGAACGATGAGTGCAATAGTTTTGTACCTTAACATAGTTATGTCCTATGTCAATACCTCGTTGGTCTCTTCCTGTCAATGACTGTGACGTCATCTATGACGTCATAAGCCAAAAGCTAGTCCTAACCTATATTTCCAATATCTCAAGCCGGCAGTGGAATAAAACAACGAAATTTGGCAGAAGTTAAGTAAAGGTCAAGGGTCAACTTTTGGACCTAATCACGTGCGCGCGCGCGTCACGATGGGCTTGCACGGGCGCGTCAAAAATTTTAAAAATTTTGAAATGTTCCAAATGACTTCTTATTAACAGTAGCATACGTTTCAGGTCATTTGGAGCATTTGGTGCGCGCGCGTGCGCGCGCGTTTTTTTCCGCGCGCACCCCTTTTCCGACCGAATATCGTCGTTTTTTTCGACGGATTTGGATTTCTGACTGAATTCTCCATCAATTAGAACCCTTTTCCGACCACTAGAACTCAAAATATCGCTTACAGGTCCAAAAACCGTAAATGCGCGCGCATTGCGCGCGTAGTGAATAATGCACATTTTTAAATCACTCATAACTCTCTAGAATTAAACGTAACCCCTACTTTTTATTGCTTTTTCTGATAGAGTATGATGCGTAGATAGCATTTCAGGCATCGCTTTCTATGCCAAAGTGACGTCATCTATGACGTCATAAAGAAAAACCATATTTCGGACATATCTCATGACCGGAGTCGAGTAACATCACCAAACCTGGTACATAGTAACTTCAGGTCAAAGGTCATCATGCGTGCTTATCATATGCGTGCGGGCGTCACGACGAACGCGTACGCGTATGTTTCTAGAATAACGGTGACCCCTACATTGTATTGCTCATTCTGATAGCCTATGATCCGTAGATAACAGTTCAGGCACTACTTTGCATACAGAATACTTGTGGCGTCATCTATGACGTCACAAAGAAAAATCGTTTTTCGCGCATATCTCATGAATGGGGTGGATTAAGATAACAAAACCTGGTAGACAGTAACTTCAGATCAAAAGTCATCACTGGTGCTAATCATAACCGTCCGCGCGTCGCGACGAACGAGTACGCGCACGTCGAATTTTCAATTAATTTTAGATAGACAATTTCAAGTGATGAGGGACATAATTCATCATGCAATGGTGATTGATATGCATTGTTTGTCACATTTTATTTAAATTTAATGATCGGAGCGGTTACGCGGATCACCAATTCGTCTTCGTGACGAATTAAAATCTAGTTCTTTTTTTTTATTTCAACGACTCGATTTATCCGCGTATATACAACCCCATTAATTCAGGCCCTCAAATAAGCTATAGAAACACATATTTACGAAAGGTGATATAACAACTGCCAGAGTGTAATGATTGGCAGTCATGACAGGTAATCTGAAATATTCTCCCTACTCTAAAGTATTGCAACATACACTATAACGCATGCATTTTAAGTTGAAGAGGTCTTTCTATAATGATGTCCTAATGAAGTTTATAATTGGAAAATAACAAATTATTTGAAAAGAAATCAATGCACGATTGTTTTTCTTTCCTTCTCCATGGCGGAGAGATTATCAAATGCAGGCCCACTAACGGCAGAGGGGCTGGAACATAAAATTTGACCCTTTTTCGCCTCCCTATAAGGGGTGGGGTGTTAATTCGGTAATTCGGTTTCATATTTCCCGTAAAATAGTTTGGATGGCTTGGAAAGACTTCCAACAAACAAAAAATGTCATTGTGTTCCTTTGACATGGTGTCAGAAAGAAGACACCACGCCGCAAAGACGAAAGTGCCTCCTTTCTTCATAAGATAGTGATAAGGAGAATACGCCCCATATTTCAGAAAAAGACCTCCTCAATTGTAATTTATTCTTCTTCCTCAATTCTAAAGGCGGTTTATTATTGCAAACATCCTAAAATTTGCTGTAATGCGACTTTTTAGTATATTTGATATAAAGATGTGGAGAGAAGGTCATCATCTTTATATTTGTAGCCTCATCCTCCTTATCACTATCTTATGAAGATAGGAGGCGCTTTCGTCTTTGCGGCGTGGTGTCTTCTTTCTGACACCATGTCAAAGGAACACAATGGCATTTTTTGTTTGTTGGAAGTCTTTCCAAGCCATCCAAACCATTTTACGGGAAATATGAAACCGAATTACCGAATTAACACCCCACCCCTTATAGGGAGGCGAAAAAGGGTCAAATGTTATGTTCCAGCCCCTCTGCCATGGGTGTGCCTGCATTTGATAATCTCTCCGCCATGGAGAAGGAGAGAAAAAGAATTGTTCATTGATTTCTTTTCAAAAAAATGTTATTTTCCCATTATAAACTTTCTTAGGACATCATTAAAGAAAGACCCCTTCAACTCAAAATGCATGCGTTATAGTGTATGTTGCAATACTTTTGAGTAGGGAGGGTACAAACCGTCCGGTTGCTAGGGCCTTTTAGCCCACTTATGTAATCATTCATAACAAACCGCCACTCAGTGATGCTAGGCTCTTCCATTTACGGAACAATTCTTAATTTATATCTCACATTTTAATCAATTCGTCTTTCTTGTGGGTTTCAGGTCATATTTCCTAAGTATCAAGCTAACTATGTAGCAAACATCTTGTAGATACGTCCAGTATTTTGTGAGAAAATTGAAGAAATCCAATTACGTCATCTGATTTTCAAAGCTGTAACACGGACGTTTGCTAAATTATCTTGGGATGATATGTGGAATGTACCGTATATAAAAAACATTCATGCTTAACATAATATGAAAGTTTCAACTTGAACAAATGACCAGAAATATCGAAAAATGCCATTTACCGACGTACCTTCTGTGATGAAACTGAAACATTATGCAGGGGTGTATCCATGATTTTTTTATTGGGTAGGTCGTGACCATAATGGTATGTACCTTTTTCACAATGAAATAACAGCAAGAATTCCTGATTAATTTTTCCATGTCATTGTGAAAGACTCTCGGAGAAAAAAATGTCTTTCATAAAAACTTGTCGACCTTTTAATTTTTTTTGGGTGGGGGTTCGTAAAACCCTCATGACCCGCCTTGCATACACGCATATTCTGGAGGTATTGTCATTCATTATTGCGCAGCTGAGGTAATTCCGGTTTGTTTCTGCATACACAATGAGCATGTAACTTAAATAGCCACGTGGGCACACATGGCGAGTGATTACAAAGATCGGAGGCTCTCCCATTTGTATTTCGAATGTGTGTTCCATTTAATAAATATAAATTAATATGTGAATATTTATCAACGTGAACCCACGAAAGGTCTGTAATAAACGTTTGTGACCCTTAAAAAATAATAATTACAACACCCTCTACAATATTTCCACTAGTGTGGTTATCATAAAAAAATACCCACTCTCGCGAAAAGGGGTTTACGTCGGTAGATTGCAAGGAAACTGAATGGGCTGATATTCTCCAAAGGGATAGCTTGAGCTGTAACACAGGCGCTTGCAAAATCATTTTGAGCTAAAATATAGAATTTATATTCAAAATATTAATATCTAACAAGATATGGAAGTTTTAACTTGAACAAATGACCAAAAATATCGAAAAATTGTAATTGATAGACACACTTCTGTGATGAAACCAAATCATTCTGGCGGTCAGACAATCATGTGCATAGCTTTGCTTTTTGTGCATCTATTTTCCAAAAAAAAGAGAAGCCCTTGACAGATGAATGTGATATGAACATGCACCAAAGAAACCACTGGTGTCAGAAGTTTGAAAGGGCTCGATTTTAGCGCTCATCCCGGCGTCAGATGTTGGGTTGGGGGTTGGGGGTTGGGGACGATTCGATTTCAGCGGTTGCGTCGGGAGCAATTTTTTCTTAGATAAACCACTTCTCAACAAAAGAAATCAACAGCATTAACCCTTTGCACGCGAATGTTACAATTTTGTACATTCGTACAATCAACTTCAACAGTCGTTAGTACTTCGTTACAACTGGCCACAATGCTTAAGCAACATCTATAGAATAATTACCAGTACTAATGGTGTAATAAGGAAAGCAAGATTTGAAGAAAGTATCAAAATGACAATTGTCACTATTATCCCCTCAAAATTAATTCAGCGTGCAAAGAGTTAATACAGCCCAATATTAGAATGGTTGCCCTCAGATGTCAATAATATAAAAATATCAGTGTTTTAAAGAGTACCATGGACTCTTTAATTTGTACCATCTACTGGCTTTTTATATTATCGATCCAAGTCCGAAGCTGTTGCTGCAAAATACAGATGACAACAGCGTTACCGAATGTTCTATCTGCAGTAAGGGGATTCAATTTTGCAGACTTGTAGGTACCTCTAGAAATAATATTACGAAAGAAGTATACGGTGAAACACCCCCACGATCCACGAAATATGTATTTCACCTTCGTGTCGAAATGGATGTTGTTGATGATTTTTATTACGGAAAACTAAGAGTACGTACTGCATAACTACCTATATCTACTGGTGTCTACTCACCGTTTCTTTTGTCCGTTCCACGTTTGCTAGACCAAATCGTAATATTGTAGTAGTTGCACGTCATGGATGTAGTTTGCATTGTCAAATGTGATGGCTGCAAAGTTGCAAACATTACTTCGAGGTAGTTCTGAAAATGTTATAATAAGTATGCGAAGAAAACAAATCAGCAAATATTATAATTATTTTGATATTAACTGAAAGCGTGAATTATTTGAAATGGGTGTCATGATTGAATTGCAATACTTACCGTTTTTTCCCCTGAATTTAATTCATCTCACCCGAGGCAGGACCACTTGGGAAAGAGGAATTGACACAACGTTAGGACATTTTACAATAGACATTCTATGACGGAAATTTCATTCAGCATGATTAAACACCCGCGGTTTTTGTCTAAATATCGCTGCTAGACAAAGACTAAATTTCAAAAACCGCGATGTTATGTTGACAATGACATAATTTAATGTAACATCTAGTTAGATCAGTGCGTCTCAACCTTTTATTTCATACACTGGGGACCCATTTCGCTTATTAGAAAGTTTTCGAGGCATGCCTTACAAGATGCCTTTACAAGAATTGAGAAAAAATGAGAAAAAAATAGTGAACGAATCGTGTGGTGATTGCATTATGTTGTGCCACTGGTATTTGTAATGACTAAACACATTCTACACAACCTATGTTCATACAGAACTCCAATTATGTCACGTAAGATCAGACATATATTTTGTACTTTTTTATTTTCCAACTTTGTTAGGCTGATCTCGCGGCCCCCTGGATGAAATGCACTGATCTAGAGCATTTTCTTAATCACCAAAAATGCTTAAATTTATTACTACATCCCAGTTTTATCTTATATGGTATCACCCTTGGTATTTAATTTAACACTGCAATCTTATCAAAGATCTGAACAAAAGTCAAGTATCGTGGTGCGATTAAAGAGTTATCAAACCCATGGGCTCGCTTATATACAGTATGATTGTTCAATAAGAGACGACAAGATTTTTTCGTGGTTGGCCGTGAAGGCAAACAAAAATACGTTTTCCTGTAAAAAAAAAAGGTCTACATAAAGTATTTACGTTTTTCATCATACTTGTCAAAATTGTGTACTAGGAAACAGAGGCACCAGGATGATTATAATTATCAGTCATTAAATGCTTGACTAAAAAGTTTGTCATGTTTTCTCGGCTTCTGGAGAAGCCTGTCGTCCCTGAGAGTGCATTGTATTGGAATTCTGTACAATTCCGTTCTCAAAGGATTCATCTATATAAAAGCAGGAGTGAAAATGTTCACAGTTCAAGAAGTAGTTCCACTCTTTCTGTTAGACTTTCAGTAAGTATCTTTGCTTCATGGAGCCTCCATACGACCTACTCCAGGAATCAAGTGAAAGATAACCAAAAAAAAAAAAAAATCATCTGAAATTCATGTCAGTCAGTCATCAGAGCATTTTGCGGTATCCAGTCACGTACGAAGTATAAACTGCAGACAGGCGGTATAATATCATTGCGTAACAAACAGTAATATCATGCGAAGTCCTGCAGGTAAAAAGGTGGAATGACATTCACATGTCATTCACATGTCATTCGAACTATACAACCGTACTCGAACGTTGTTTCGCATTAATGAACTTGAAAGGATTTAAGCATGAATAGCTGTCTATTTCTCCCTCCGCTTTTGTTTATCTGTTAATAAATCAATTATTATTAATCAAGTAATGAAGTTATGTCAGTGCATTACCCCTTATCTATTCTCTGTACACTATAAAAAGTGTGTTTCGAAAGTGATAACACACATGTGTTAAGAAAATGCATGTTTATATTATTGACACTTGGTGTGTAAAAATGGACACCGATATTTCATGATTTGGCACAACGTTAAGCTTCTAAATATGTTGACGAAGTGATAATTTAGTGAATAAGTTTAGTGAAAGGTTTGGTCGATGTGTTTTGTATCTTTCACTCTTCCTGCCTCTATAATACCACTCAATCACTCCTACTCTTAAGAAATCAATCAATCATCTCGTTCTGTCAATTATCTCTCTCTATATACTTATATGTATGTATTGTCACAAGCAACCTAGAACACTTCCAACAGCCGCTTGTACAACATGCATTCCTTGCATACACACAACCAACCACAGCAATAATGACAACTTTGCAAACCAGAAGTGCGATAAATGCTCCTGCTTCGGCAGCCTGTATTAGTCTCCCCGCAAGTCGTATTCACAATATAGCATCTCCTCGTAACATTTCCCCCTTAAAAAAAAGTTTGCGGCATCTTATGGCAAAAGCATTTTATAATCAAACTATAACGGATTGCTTTAAGGGGAGTATCAGATATTAAGACACTCTGATAGCTCGACATACAATTTTCTTTCCAGGCATGCTTCATGGCGATTACAATAACACATGTGATTCACTTAAAGTTTTGCGAAAACTGTTCATACTTCAGAAACGAAATAACTTTTCTGTAATTGTGTGAGAAAATATTGTTGATCAGAACAATTCACTGTAAAATATGCTCGTAAGTTTTGGTAATTTCTGTAGACATAACGAAATTGTTCTCCGTCGACAAATATTAATCATGTTGATATTGAGTTACACATCATTAAACTGTTTTTCTGTTTGTTTCTGTAAAGAATAAAAGTATGGATGATAATAATAATGAAGCATTTGTTTCATAAAATACACTAAACTTATATAAGTACATTATCATTGTGCCAGAATACCTATCATGTGCACCATCCACAAACATCTAAGTTATACAGGTTATAATAACATCATGAAACATGCAAGACAAACAATAGATCATCATTTTCAACTATTTGTTGTTGTTGAAATTAATGAAGATAATGTTGCAAACCAGAACAGTAATGCGTTTAAATGTATTTTTATCTTCTTAACCTTTTGTGTGACAAAAATGCAAAAAATCTGATAATTTGGATTTTTCGACATTTGCTGACAACAATCGTCATTTGAACTGTGATATTGTATAAACATAGGCCTAATACAAAATAAAACATGAGTAAATAGATATATTCAATATGCATGTATGTATTGACAAATTAAGCTTTCAAATTTGTCTCTTTCCTTTAAACAAAAATTGCTTGCTAAAGGACACTTTTCAGGTTTTTTTCTATCTTACATACTTTAAAACATATCACAACGTTAACTTCCATGTTCATTACATAATTAACAAGTTACACGCGGTATTGTTTACATTGTCCAAATTGTTACACACGCGACAAAGCGTCCGGGACGACATTGTCTTTTCCTTTTACATGTAGAAGATGCAAGTCTCGTTCTTGCAGAGCCAGGCTCCACCGCAACAACCTCTGGTTGTTGTTTTTCATCTTATTGAGAAAAGTCAGCGGATTATGGTCCGTGAGTACTTTCACTGGAAATTGAGATGTGCTCAAATATACATCGAAATGTTGCAACGCGAGAATCAGAGCCAGTGTCTCTTTTTCAACGGTAGAGTAGTTTCTCTGGTGCGGGTTGAACTTCTTAGACATGTAGCACCCTGGTCTCTCGACACCACTGCTATCAGGCTGCATCAGCACTCCTCCCATTCCGATGTCGCTAGCGTCGACTGCAAGCACAAATGGTTTGTCGAACTCGGGTGCCACAAGGACTGATGAACTGCTCAGGATCAACTTCAGTCTTTCAAACGCCACCTGGCACTCTGGTGACCACTTGTAACGAACATTTTTCCCCAGCAGCTCTGTTAGGGGTGCAGCGACGTCTGCGAAGTTTTTACAAAAATTCCGGTAGTATCCCGCCATGCCCAAGAACCTTCTCAACTCACGTCTGTTCTCTGGTACAGGAAAGTTCAGTATGGCTTCCACTTTGGCGTGCACGGGTTTCACTTTTTCGAGTCCAACAACATGCCCAAGAAAGGTCACCTCGGCATGAGCAAATCCACACTTCGCTAAATTGACAGTTAACTTTGCCATAGTCAGACGATCAAACAGCGCACGGATTCTCTTCAGATGAGAAATCCACGTATCACCATACACAACCACATCGTCCGCATATGATTCACAGCACAACCATCCTAACCGTTATACTGCAATTTTGAAATAATTATTCGTTCCAAAACCACATAAATAGTTTCTTTAAACTTTGCTCTGAAAATTATCAAA
>JZLH01S0052300.1:510-20037 GCA_001188425.1 Eucidaris tribuloides | reverse complement strand
AAAAAGACAACTTTCTATCATAACAAATTGTGGAAAAAATACATATTTTTCATATGACTAACAGACCAAAACCACAACAAAAATTAACAGGGGTAAAAAATCATGTGATGTTTAACACACGTTGCCATGGTAACGATCAAGCACCGAAAGTCAAAAATATCATTTTCGAAAACTAGAGACCTGTAGCTTTACAATGGTACCAAGAAATCTTGGTCACCCCGGGGGTGCAACGAAAATCCAAAATAAGGCCCTTTTGGGGACTTGGCTCATGGACTAAATCCCAAATTATCATTATTCTCTTAATTCATGAGAAAATAAGTTCAACTTACAGAAACCAAGTCACTACCTAACAAATTTATAAATGGAGGCCGCCAGTTTGTGAGTTGTAATTAAATGGGTTTACAAGCTTTCTTTCCGCTATTTATTTGAAAAAAAAAGTCACTCCTTAGTCTCATTTTCATTCAGATATGATACAGTTTATATAAAAATGTCATGACTTGTAAATCAACCCACCATGTGCCATTTAGAACAAAAGTAAATACCCAGATGTACGGTAATTTCTATACAAAGCTATCAATTTTCATCCTGTGTGACAGTGCATCAACCATGAATTCTATACTATACTTGTACGTTACAGGGTTACATATTCTGTGTGTTTGAGACCCGGTAAAAAAAAAAAAATAAATAAAAAATGAAGTCAAATTTGTCTTAACCCACTGGCTACATGAACAGGGTGTACCATGTGTTATCTGTACAGGAATCAAAGAATCTCGGAGGCAATGAGTTACACAACGGAGAGCGAGAGAGGGGCAGCCTGCTAATATACAGGACACTAAATTAACTTCCCACAGAGCAGAATGAACCTGTACAAAAAGGACACATGTCTACAAAGGACAGTTTTACTTTTCACTTCCATGGTCACTTCCAATGTCCCTTCTAGTTTCTACACAGAATTGAAGCCAATAGTATGGTGTCAATCATAAAGTTTACCTCCAGTTTTGCATCCAGTTCTGAATCACCAGCCACCACATACTCATCCTCCTTCCTGCCTAACTTCTTGATCATGGCTTGTTTGGTCACCCAGTACTGCTGTTGCATCCTGAAAAATAAAAGATAAAGATCAACATCATCATCATCATTATCGCCATCATCATCATCAACATCACCATCGTCATCATCATCATCATCATCATCATCATCGTCATCATCATTAATATCATCATCACCCTCACCACCACCATCATTATCATCACCAAAATCATCACCATCATCATAACCATCATCACCATCCTTATTATCACCATCATCATCATCATCATCATCGTCATCATCATCATCACCATCACCTTTATCATCATCACCATCACCATTTCTTCAAAGTGAATGAAAATGCAATAAAATTGCTTAAATGAACTATCAAGAAATCCCAGCCTTGAAGCAAAATCAAGAAAATCGATGTTCCGGTAAAACAGGCACACAAACAATACCTGTTGGCCACAGACTTCTTATTTCCTGTCTGTTGCTGGACATAGCGGTCATAGGCCGACGATGAGTAGCCTCCATCCCAGCTCCTGTGATGGCAAAGAGTAAACATATACAATGCATTATCTCTCTATTATCTCATAATTATATCATACCAGGTTTGGGCAAGCCTATAATAAGTGTCAAGTGACGTTACAAATTTATAGTAGGACAGAAAATACATGTATGAGGGAAGGGGGCATGACCATCTGCCACCCTAAATTCAAAACGAGCTCACCAACTCCAAGTTCTCAATTTTCTCATCAGTGGTTTGACAATGTATAATAGAGTTACAGTATCAATACAAATCATACAAAACGTAGTTTCTAGATTATTTTTTAAAAATCCGTTATACTTATAGCCAAATACGACTTTCAGAGGCTGGGAAATTATTGTTGTTGTTTTTTACTTGCTCTTTATTCTGTCTTTTCTGTCTGATGGCACTATATGACAACAATAAATGATATGGTGCCACTTTTTTGACTTCATGACCTTTTGTTTAGTTCTCTCCAATTTCTCTGGGGGATCAAATGACATGTGTTGACTGCTCAATTTGAAAATAGTGACATTCTCCATTGTTCTTCATTATCTGGGAAGGGATGGGGAGAGATGACACCCCTCCCCCCCCCCCCAACACCTCCAATTAAACAGTTCCATATATCACCATGAAAAGAAAGCAGGGAAATATTTCATTGTTTGTTGTGATACCCATATAATTTTTGTTGCATCAGTGAAGCATCAGTAGTTCCTATTTGCTACACTACAGTACAAGCTACATGTAAATTGAGATTATAACAAAAAATTACTATTTTCAAAAATATAAAGCTTCTGTACTGAATACAAGGGTGAAAGTAATCCATAAGCATTAGAAAAAAAACAAAATCAACATACACAGCATGATATACATACATGTATCATGCTGTATGTCAACATCCAATCATTCTATGTATATACTTCAACATATTATTGGTAAGCAAATTTTTCACAACAAACATAATTATGAATTCCTGTAACAAAATATGAGGAAAATACATGGGGTAATACCAATCTAGATATGCACTGTACATGTACAGTATTGTATTCAACATCTGAATCAATCTAATTTTGTGTGGATATAAAAAAAAAATTATACTGTTTCTACTTTCTATGGAGCATGAGTGTGATTCTAAACTAAGTGAATAAAACATGTTGTTACACAGCAAATCAAATTCAGCATCAATTGGAAACAAATTAGAGACACAGCACAATACTGCAATAAAAAGATTTACATTAGAAGCGATGCAAACATAATATCCATACATTCAACATTTGCAAAACTATTGTATGTGTATCTACATAGTTACAATTTTCACAACTGCAGTAATACTGAACATCTGTAGTCCCAGTAATTAGAATCATGATCTACAGTCATGTGTTTGTTTTTAGTGTTTAGTTTAGATTACATTTAATAATATTTGATTTGATGTTGTGGGGCTTTCTATTTCTTTGTTAATTATTCTATAGTTTGTACATGTAAATTTGCACAAAAAGATTTGAGCAATTCCACAGTAAAGGTCGTTAAAATGTGACATGGATTGTACAATCAGAAATTATCTTCAAAGTTCAGTCATTTTATATTGAATACATATTTCATTTAAATTACAACAAAAAATCCACAAAGATCTGATTCCATAAGATGTGTACTTAAATTTCCCACATAAAATTTTGAAAGGACAGATTTTTATTTTTTATTCTTCTGTCCTTGTTACACACTTTACATGGAAATCTGCATGTACAGTGATGTGGCCTACATGTGATGTTTAGTGTTATTTGATCTTCTTTAGAGGAAATCAAAGATTTTATCCTCTTTTTATCGTATATAGTTGGGTTGAATTTTCACTTTTACAGTAATTTTCAAACATTTACCTTTTACTGTGGTAAGGCTCATCTACATACAGTACAAGACACTGGGAATTCAGTTTTCGGAACCTTACGCTCCATGTCACACCTGCTGAAATAACTCCCATGGTACTACACGTACTACTGAAATACGTTTTACCAATTAGTACCCAACTGCTAGGATCCAAAACTATTTAGAATTTTTAGGTTTCAGCTAAATTAAGTTATTTTGCTGCCCAAACATGATTATTTCATTAAAAGTAGGGATGTTGGTACAATGTATGTTGGTATAATTTACATGTCATCCCATTGTTTGCCAAATATTTGTTCAAAAAGATGGTTGTGAAGCAAAAATGAGAATTAATGATGAACACTAGCATGATGGCGCAACTATTTCAAGGAGTAAAATTATTTTATTTTTTTTAATGGAAAAAGAACTTTAAAGCCCAAGTTTAGTTTTGGGGATTTTTTCTTATTTGAAAGCTTTATGCCCCAAAGTCATAACCCTGCAATAATAGATTCTGAATGTCTTTAGGTTTTCTTTTATTAGTTAATGAAAAATCTCGAGGGGACCCCCGAGATTTTCGACTATGTTTTACATTATAGTATCCAAAAGGGTTAAAAAGGCTTTAAGGTTGAATATGTTATACCTCATCTGAAAGAGCAGACTCTGCTCTTTCAGATGAGGTATAACTCATATAACCTTCTTTTGTCTTTAGTTTTTTTTTTTTAATTAATAATGAAAAATCTCGGGTGGAGGGGGGACCTCAGAGTTTTCTTTAAAAAAAACCTAAAGATATTCAGAATCTATTATTGCAGGGTTATGACTTTGGGGCATAAAGCTTTCAAATAACAAAAAATCCCCAAAACTCAACTTTGGCTTTAAATATTAAAATACTGAAAATTGCCCAGATTTCATAGTACTGAACAAAAGGGACTAATTTTCAGAACTGAAATACTGCTGTATTTTTTTCACACCATGATGGACTACATACATGTGCCAAGATAATCAGACAATGATAATTAATCTGAATCGAACCACAAAGAGAATGACAATGTTGCTGGTAGGTACATGTACTGAAGGTCTACCTCAGCTGTGTTCTCCACGCATTGTACTCTAGCTATTGTAGTTTCCCCTGTAGACAAACTGGTTTATATATGTGACTCAAAGATTAAACAGAGCGAGGTGTGTATCAAGTGCTTTCTGAAACACTTCAAAGAGATGTGGTTGGGGTTGTGTTACATGCAAAAAAAAAATTACGTACATGTAGAATAAATGAATACATGTATGCATGTTGTCTTTGTACTTGCTTTAATACTACCACTAGATGACAATCAAAAACAATGTACACTGGTATGCCCTATAAACAAAATGTAGTTTATGTACAGGCCTATGTGTTTAAATCCCATGTAATTGTTTAACCCTTAACAGGCTCGGGGGGGGTGGAATCTGACCCCCCCCCCCCCCGATGTTTCGTGCAATATGTCTGCAATGCGCAAAGCAGTTGCCACGGCGTTTCATGACTTTTTTCTCTCGAATCTAGCGCATTTTTTAAGACTAAATTTGCGACGTCCGCGTACGCGGTTCCGGAGTTAAAACGTAACATCTTGTACTTGCATGTCATCCCAAAAATCGCTCAAAAACATGATTTTGTGTACAATTTCAATACAAATTATGTTTTCAGCCAAAATTTATAAATGTATGCTTATTATTAGAGCCTTGGGGCTATTTTGGAATTTTGGGGGGCTATTTTTCTACCACTGGGGCCACTGTTTTGTTGCACATCAGAATTTGAAGAATAGAATTTGAAGAATGCAATGAAAGATTGCCAATGTTTTAGCCGGTGCTCCATCCATAATAAGCAAACCATTTAATTCAATTGTTTCAATGCCATAATATTTTTAAAATGTGAAGAAAAAAATGTGATATTTTTAAAGCAAATCGGAGGGCGATTCTGAAGGAAATGGTCGCCCCAAAGAATTGGGTTTGGGGGATTTTAGGGGGCTATTTGGGCTTTGCCAAGGGTTAAATCGCCCGTCGCCCTGGGTTATTTCCTACGCTGATGCCAAGTTACAAGATTATCGACAATACCGTTCTTGAGATAACGTCTGAACAAGAAGTGACCAGAAAGAAACACAAATAAACAAACAAACAAACGAAAAAATTTTGTATAAACTCTATGGTGACCTGCAAAAATGCGGATAACCATTGACCAATAATACTTCCAATTCTAAACTACGCAAACAAAACAGCAAAATGTTCACTCTAGAAAGTAGACACAGCAGTGCTAGCTATTTGTTTCAGCTTATACAGCCTGCACACACACATACATAGATGTGTATTTACACACCCACACTGGCAAATGACTGGACACAACAGTCATGCAATTGCCAAACTGGACAAAGTTCACTTGGGTTCACTGCAAATATAAAAGGTTAGCAGAAGTCAGCTGTGACAACTGAAGTGGAAATTATATTATATGCAACTGAAAGAACTCAACAGCTTAACAAAAAAAAACTGCATTGCAACTGACTGAGCCCCACTCTGACACACTGGGGGATTATCTTCATGTAGACTTGAGTTTCAAGCTGTGAACTAAATATTCTAGATTAAATAGTGAGTTTAAACACAATGATTCACAGAGATTTAACTGAAAAGAATTGTACATGTATGTGTACATGTACGTATATGTATGAATGGATGTGCAGACCTAGACCCCCACCACAAAAATTCATCATATACGTTACATGTACACATACATGTACAATCTTTTCAGTTAAATCTCTGTGAATCATTGTGTTTAAACTCACTATTTATTTCTAGAATATTAGTCACAGCCTTGAAACTCAAGTCTAAAAGATATCATGTCAAGTCATCAAAATTATATACCAGCACGAGTCTCCGTACCTGTATGCGTCGATGTACTGTATACGCTGAATATTTTCGCGGTGCGTTTTATTTCGCGAATTTCGCGACTTACTGAACGCTCGAAAATTTTCACTTCGACATTTATGTACAAAGTGAATGCAAATACAATAAAATCTGCGAAAAATATACGCTCGCGATTCCCCGTCTTGAAAGCAAAATCGCAAAAATATATGGATGCGAAATATATGGCGTATACAGTACATGTAGTACTATTTCATTTATTTATTTATCTATTTATTTACTCACTTGTTGATAATTTACATCAAATAAATACAGCTGGACATATGTATTTGTTCATTTTCACTCATTTGTCAATGCTATCTACATACATGTACATGCAATACTAATCATTTCTGATTTTACTTTTTTCTTTGCTTTTGTTTGCATTTTTCCAAACAATTTACAGTCTAAAACTGATTTGCAAATAATCACAATATTTGACCACTATTCTTCAAACAATCAATCCCAGAAATATACTGTAAATGTCTGATACAAAGCTACAGTAAACTGATGCCTGCAGTCTTTAATAATCTTTCAGTTTGTCTTTTGAGTGTAAAACACACAATTTTGGTAAAGATACAAGTGTGGATATCACCCATTTTACAGAGTAGGTCTCAGTAAATTACAAGTACTATGTAACAGTGCTGTATCCGAGGCCGGAAATTCCAAGGCCAAAACTGCCACCAAAACACTACATTAACATAGACAGGGCTCCACAATTACTTTTTCTGCTTGCCCATTGGGCAAGGGAAATTATCACATTCAGATGATCACTTGCCCAAATGAAAAATTTACTTGCCTGAGATAAATAATAAAAAAAATATTAGAAATTATTTCTCATAAATTTCAAATACTACGTGTAAGATCTTTTCATAGCATTGAAAGTTTGTTAGTTTAATCCTGGGGGTTGCAAAAGGTGTGATTTATGAATTCAAGACTTTGTAAGATGAAGTATAATGAAAAAATAATGATGGAATTGGTACTACATGTACATGTATGTAGTAGAACTGTACACACAATTGCATACATACATGTACATGTACTTTGTGAACTGTTGGTAAGATTTTAGACATTTTTTTTTCATTTGAGGATCAAATTTTAGCACTACATGTAGATTGGGCAAGTAAACTTTAAAATGTTGAACTTTTACTTGCCCGATGTGAAGGGCAAGCAGGCAAGTGCTAGTGTCGAGCCTTGGCATACAGTTTGTACAGGTGCCTCTGATTTAGGCCAGGGCTGGGCCTCGAGACCGGCCTCGGATTCAACCCTGCTATCTAACACCACCAATACTGACCTTTCCACCAGGGGACCTTCCTCGGGACTTTCGGGACTATTTGTAAAAAATTTGTGTGACAAGCATTGAGATAATGAATTGAGTTTTAGGAGAAATGAACATAGTAATAAAGCAGTAGATTTTGATCCTTAAAAAGTATTAATGATGATGAAAACTAAGATCCTTATAAAGGGTTACGGCATAAAAACAGCAAGCATTCCAATTCCATGACAATGATTTCCAGTGCCCTTAAAGGCAGTGGATCTCTAAATTGCATGCCTAAATATTAACATTGTTTAGATACAATGGCATTTAGAAGAAAATGCCATCTGGGAACCTTTAGCAAAACATAGGAGATAGAAACTCAGTTTTAGTGGAATTATAGTGACCGTTAGACTCAGATTCGAATTTTTTCTCCCAAGAAAAAAATTCCTACCATAGAACGTACACTAAACGGCTAACTGTTTTTCTTTTGCATTTTTCAAATTTTAGGCAATCACTGACCCCCAAATTTCACAGACATGCCCTTCATCAATAGCCTAAGGGCATGGGTTATCTTTTCCTGGTCTGTGGGGATGTTGGCAAATGATATCCAGTATCCACTGCCTTTAAATTAAAAGTCAGTAAGTACGATATACACTGCATAATCCACATTCCACAGATCATGAGATGCTTTACACTTTTTGCCAAAACCACCAATTCTGAAATTATACTTGTATGCATGCACTTTGCAATAAAAGTTTATTGTACGTCACATTAATTATTTTAACATTAACCATCAAGTTGCTACATGAAGAAAACTTTACAAATAATATGGTCTTTACCCCTGTTGATTCATATTTCTGCAGTAATGTGCGTCTAGAGTGAGATTTGGATCTTCTTCCAAACAATTAGGCCAATTCTCTTCTTCACAGGATCTGCAATAAAAGGGTAAATAAAGCCATGTTTAAATCTATGTGTATAATTGAGTGAACACTGCAGCTGAACAGGGTTTGTGCTTAACATTGGCCGAGTGCCAATGGCCACCGGAAATTTCATTTAGCCACTAGAAATCTTGCATTGGCCAACAAATAATCAGATTCTACACCACACAAGACTATGGTTTAAGTCCATTTGATGTGTCAATATGGCCACCTGAAAGGAAAGCTTAATTATAGCTAATTAATGCATGTCCTTCCGTTACCATACGGATACGGTGGTAACGGAAGGACAAAAATTATTAACGGAAGGACAGAAAATGCTACTTAATTTTGTTATTACTGATGTTATGGCATCAGATCACATGTCAAGTTGGACAATGGACCAGCATTTCGATTTTAGAAGGAAACCCTGTTAATAGAATTTTTATTGTGTTCTTTATATTCAGTATTCATAGAGGTACCTACCGTGTATGTGCAAAAATATGACATGTTTACATACATTGTACATGTACTTGTAAAAAATTACAATGTATTGATTAATTGGAGTTAGCTATAGAGAGGGTCATACTTACATGTAGGTCACCTTTTCAGATCATGTTCATTTTACCCTATGAAATTATGTGTATGAACCTCATTCTTGAAAAAAGGAACAAAACTATGAGAAATCCAGACTGCCCCACTCGAAAATCTGAAAAATGTAATATGGTTGCCATTTTGTTGGTACAGTTTTGGACATAACTTGGCCATTTGTTCATCTTTCAGCTTGATTTTGGTGTCTAACCCAATGTTTTGGGGGTCACTGAACATGTTCATGCTGTTAATGTTAAGATTGGATTAACCAATATTGACTTTTGTGATAATTTCATCAAATTTTAAATTTCCCCAGTTCGGTACTGCAGCAACTGCCCTACCTGCTTCAAACGCCTCTCATGTCAACTAATTTGTTTTTGCTCCTAAAGTCAAATTGTTCTACCGGTTCACATATGACTCTGCACCAAATTTGAGTTAATTTGGAAGAAATGAAATGGGTCCATCAATCAGTGTTGGCATATTTCCCACTTTTTGCCATATTTCCCGGACACTGTCCGATATAAAATTGCCTTCTTATGTACAAAGTCAATGGGAGAAATTTATATTTCCCGGTCGATTGGGTGGGAAATAAAATTCCGACTGGGAAATATGCCAAACCTGCCATCAATGGCTTGAAATTTGAAGTGTAATTTGCATACAATATATGACCGCTAGCATGGAAAGTTATGTGTGGGACTACATGTGAGCTTCAATTCTGGGTATGCTACATTTGCTGTGAGCTATACAACAAATCAGGAGCTGAGACCTAATAATGTGTCATGGAAAACATGTCAAAGAATGATATCCACCCATTTTTTTCCTGATCATCATTGAAAAGGTTACCAAATAGCTATTTACCCCTTTTTGCCTTTATTTTGATTTAAAAAAATAGTGTTTTGTATTGAAAAAAAAAAAAAAAAAAAAAAAAAAAGCACAATATGTGGCATATAGTTCACTGGCCTTATATATCAATTAGTGTTTACATGTTTAATGAGGTTTAATAATTAGGATAGTTTGTAGAATTCATGTTTGGACAAGTTTAACAACAGGTAACATTCATTTTGAAATCTATCTGAAACAAAATGACAATATGAGTAGTAACTGTTTTTTTATTTTTGTGTTTGTTATTAGCTGATGATTAGTCACTGGCTGATTGTTTCATTGATTAAATGGTTGATAATTGGGACAGTTTGAATTTTTTGAATATTAGTATTAAATCATGTTACATTGCACTACCAGTTAAATATTTATTGGATTGCACTTTCCAACAAAAATTATCTAGCACTCTCACCGTGTACATGCAGTAGATTCAACATTTCAATTGTCCTGACTCTTTCCGTTACCGTCCTTCCGTTACCGAATCTTAATTTATATTTCCCATTGTTTTGAGGTAGCCAAACATAAATCTGTCATTTTAAATGTGGCTGAATGTTCTCAAAACATCACTGAATGTATTGAGGAACTTTGAAACACCATTGGCATGCTAACTTCACAGATTTTTGAGAAAATGTGTTATACCTGAAATACCCATGTCCGTTTTTTGATGTCCTTCCGTTACCAACCTCATTAATATGCATATTATGTAAACGACAAATAACTCTGATCAAATTTTTAATGGAATTGAAAGGTTTCAGGTGTCAGGTGTCATCACATACTTATGGTATTTAATTGATTTTAACAAATAAAGTCTTCATGATATTTGTATTTAATACATGAAAAAAGCAGTCTGAATGTCCTTCTGTTACCGTGGAATTGCCCACCTTGACTTACCTTATCACACAAGTTGCTGGTTTGTCGTCATAACTCCATAAGTCACAAAAATAAAATAAAAATGTAACCACGGCACCGAAATCCGGCGGTTGATAAAAAGCACCTCAGCCAATGTGCAGCAAATTTCTGGTCGTGGTCGCATTACTTTTATGGTTTCACACAACCCGGCCTACCGACAGCCCAATCCACGGAGAACCCGGCCGCGCTTGGCCGACATAGACGGCTCGGCGTACCAAACACTGGTAGGCCAAGCCGTCCGAACAGGGGGCCGAACATTCCGTACTGGCAAGCTGAGTTGGCGTAGGCCAGGTTGCCGGTGAGCCGGGTTGTCCGGATTACATTATTATTGCGCCACAGTCTGGCAGAGTAAGCGCGACATTGTGCGATGGTTTGTAGGTTTGGTAAACAGGCACTTAAATGAAAATGAACGTATGGTGTTATTCCACTGGAGACCGAGTCAGTTGATAAGGCAATCACTGCAGGGTTGGCCGGTAAATACCGGGCGGTAAATACCGGGTGGTAAATACCGGTATTTACCGGTAAATACCGCCGTGCTATTTTAGACAAAAACGGGAAATACCGGGAAATACTGGGAAATACTATAAAAAAGTTATTTCTTGATGGATAATAACTCAAATATGTAGAGATTGTTGTTCAGTAAGTGTGATTCAACACAAAATACAACAAAAAACTAACTTAAGTGATGGTGGGGAACAAGAGTACATGGCGAGGTATTGCCCACGTATTTCCCAGTACTTTCCAGTATTTCCCAGGTATTTCCAAGTATTTCCCGGTATTTCCCAGTATTTCACAGTTTTCCTGCCTGGGTGGGAAATACAGGTATTTCCCGGGAAATTGCCAACCCTGAATCACTGTCCACAGACAACCACTCACGAGAGCTCTCCATTGACTTTTCCGTCGACAGTGATGGCCCGATATTTGGATAGAACTTGCTCCTACATGTACAAATTTCCATCTCCACATGTAAAATAATGTACAAATATTAAAACATCTTGACTTACCTTATTAATCACAAGTTGCTGTTTTGTCGTCCATAAGTCACAAAAATAAAATAAAAATGTAACCACTGCACCGAAGTCTGGCGGTAGATAAAAAGCACCTCAGCCAGCGTGCAGCAAATCTCTGGTCGTGGTCGCATTACTTTTATGGTTTCAGACAACCCGGCCAACCGACAGCCCGATCCACGGAGAACCCGGTCGCGCTTGGCCGACATATCGGACGGCTCGACGTACCAAACACTGGTAGGCCAAGCCGTCCGAACAGGGGTCCGAACAGTCCGTACTGGCAAGCCGAGTTGGCGTAGGCCAGGTTGTCGGTGAGCCGGGTTGTCCGGATTACATTATTGCGCCACAGACTGGCGGAGTAAGCGCAACGTTGTGCGATGGTTTGTAGGTTAGGTAAACAGGCACTTAAATGAAAACGAATGTAGATGGCGTTACTCCACTGGAGACTGAGTCAGTTGATAAGGCAATCACTGTCCACGGACGACTTGGACAATTCTATGTGAGGTGTGTGACATCACATAAAAATTTCCGATGAAGCTCTCGCGGTAAGTTTTTCTGACTCTTGTTAATTTTCTTCCTTTTTTTTCTTTTTGTAGATTTTTAATGCTAACGACACATCTGACAAGTACATGTAAGGTCCATGGTAGTATTTTGATAATTGTCAATCTGAAACAAACTTAATGTTTCTTACATGTACAGGCTCAGTGAAACCGTTATTGTTTTGAATTAAAACTGAGTTCGGTAGATTCTATGTGGCAAGGGGCAATATAGATCTAGCATCGTTTGCACTATATTCCCCTTGCTTGTAATTGTATGGGTGCAGACAACTTGGACAAATCTAAGTGAGGTGTGTGAAATCACACCTACTAGTACATATGTGGTCCAGGATATGGACCACATACACACAACTGTACTAATAATAGGGGATTTTTTTGTGAGTGCCTTATCCATGCATCAGTGATCTTTTTTGATCCAGATCCTATACTAGTAACCTGTGCACAAAAAAATCTCCATTGGCGGTATAGACTCTGGACTATGTGTGTGTGACATCACATAAAAATTTCCGATGAAGCTCACATGGTAAGTTTTTCTGACTCTTCTTGTCAGAGTTTTGTTAATTTTCTTCCTTTTTTTCTTTTTGTAGAAGTCTAACGTTATATTTTTATGCTGACATGTCCGACAAGTAGATTTAACAGGCATTGTAGTATCTTGATAAAGCTGAAACAGACTGAATGTTTCCTATTAAGGGCTCTGTAAACCGTTAATGTTTTGAATTAAAACTTAGTTCAGAGTGTGGCTGCCAAGGGGCAATATTATAGCAAATAGATCTCTAACGTTAGCATCTTTTGCTATATCCCCTTGCTTGCCTTGGGCCACCACAAGCAAGGGGAATATAGTGCAAACTATGCTTACACCAATATTTGCCCCTTGCACTGTAACAAATACAGTTTCATTTAAAAAAATTAGATGTTCACAAGCCATTAAGAAACATTCATTCTCAGATTAACACATTATCTAAGATACTACCGATGACCTACTTGTCAATAGCGATATACCAAATAAAATTCTACAAAAAGAAGAAAAGGAAAAAATTACAAGATCAAAAACTTACGGAGAAGCAAGTGTTTTCGGTTTGTATCTCAGGAAGACTTACATGGGAAGGTTTAAGGAAACGATTAATCTTCATGATTTGATCATTCGAACCTGTTTTGGCGAGATGTATAACGTCTTGGTACAATTTTATGTACGTCACATCACCTCACACAGTTGTTTTTGATTGTCCAAGTCGTTGTGTTGACAGTTGATTGCCTTATCCAACTAGACTTAGTCTCTCTAGTGTAATAACGCCATCGTACTGTTCGTTCCTTAACGTGCACTGTTCATACACCCTAACAACCATCTCGCACAACAGTTGCGCTTACGCCCGCCAGTCTGTTGCGGCAATAAATGGAATCCGTATACAACTTCCGACCCACCCGAACTACCTGGCGATCACAGCCAACGTCGGTCTTGCCAGTGCGGACCTGTTCGTCCCTCTGTCGACTGCCCTGTGTGACTTCGAGCCGTCCGAGTTAGTCGCTCAGCGCTGCCGAGTTCTCCGTGGATCGGTGCTGTCGGTTAGGTCGGGTTGCTCGAATACATAAAGTAATGCGACCGCTGTCGACAGAAATTGCTGCATCGCTGACGAACCTGCCTTTATCCGAAGGCAGATTCCGGTGGCCTGTTAGATTCTACATTTTATTTAATTTTGTGACTTATGCTGGACGACAAACAGCAACTTGTGATTAATACAGGTAAGTCAAGATCTTTTTTTAATAATGATGTATTATTTTATCATTTAGATGGAATTTCCTTGGAGGATTAATCCAAATATCAGGCTCATTCACTGTAACGGAAAAGGTCATGGATGCGTCTTCGTGATGCTGCGTTGTGAAAGTAGGATCGCGCGAGTAAAATTTAACGTCAAAACACATCACGTAGTGACTAGCACTGCAATGATTGCGTGTTAGCCGCATGACTATCAGCACATAATCGCCCTAGTAGATTAGCTAAGAATATCGAAATATAAACGAAATTACTACACATAACACATTCTGGCATTCCTACCTATTTAATCTGTGATACATTTTTGTAAAGGCAATGTATCTGGCATATAAGCCGCCACAAGGGTTAATTTGCTTCACTTTCTACAGCTGATTCCACCATACTCTGTTATATTTCATGATTTATGACAGCCGCCCACGTATCGCTTAGCAGCTTGCAACCACAACAACGCTGTTCCCTGGCACTCATGGGGGAATAAGTTCCGGGCGGTGGGCTATATTGCACCTGCCGATTTGCTCCCGAAATTGCCTTAAGTTCCATAGGGTTCAATACAATCGTAACTCTGAGCACACTAAACATGAAAAGTAACCCTATAAAAAGAAATATTTTTCCTTCATGCAACAAAAAAACCTAGTGAAGAACCCGTGGGACAGAGAATTTTTCCGAAAATTTTACTGCACCCTCCTTCCCTTTCACAAAACTATTGCACTACGGCAAAGAAGAACTAAATGAACTCACGGTAAATTGAAATATATGGATTTTGTCTTTCGTTTATTTACGGCCGTCGCAATCAATCTAATCAATTCTATAAAACTACAAATATATATTTTGGCAGGTACACAGTCCTCATCTAGTAAACTATACAACAAGTAGAGCGTATATTACAGTTTTGTGTGAAAATTTTGGAGGTCAAATACATAGTTGACTCATTTTAAGAAAAAAATACCATCAATAACGCCTTGTGTCTGGCAATATCTGTTTAGTCTTATAAATATATTGAATTAATAGTTCAGGGCACGAGAGTAATCATTACCCTACTTGTCCAGACAAATCCTCCAGTCAGGTAAGATACATTCAGCTGGAAGCTTTGGAAATATCACGTCTTTCAACCTAGTTGTCTATAGGCATTTTTAAGATATGATCGTCTCAATGCCTTAACATAAAAATACTAAATTATACAATATTCAGAATTTTTCAATTGCGCGCAAATATTTCACTTTGCATAGGTAGGCTACGAGCGAACCAAATAAATGAAATAATCTATCCTCCCCCCCCCCCCCTCCCAACCGAAAAAGTATATATATAAATACTTGGCATAACCCCGGTACTCGTTAGTGGGTTACGGCGACACCTTATTTTCACACACCACCCCTTCCCCACCACATCACCTAAAAAGAAGAGTTCGGATGCAATTTCTCACAAAGTGAAGAAATCCATCTATACAGAGCATTACAATTTCACTATTCGTCAAGCAGGAACGTTGTTATTTCCTTACAGAGTCCACCGTTTTTAGCATTGGGGTATTATGTATCCACGATTTTTTTTAGGGGAGGGGCAGACGTGAAGGATATGACTAAGAGAAGGAACAAAGGTCCCTCCCCCTCCCCCCCCCCAAAAAAAACGTTAGTCTGCCCTTGGCTTAAGTGACAAAACGCAAGAGGGTTGGTAAGCCTTTGTTTTATCCTCTATTTTTTTTTTGGGGGGGGTAGGGGGTGGGGGTTGTCACATCGGCGTCAGTTCAATTCACGTGCATGTTGCAAAGTCAGTGTGCGCAACAGACCACTTAGAATCTCTACACGTAGGCCTATAGGCTTGCCAGGTGGGGTTCTATACCATTTTGGATGGTTTTACCAGAAAAAAATGAGGGAGCAAAGCGATCGAACGTGAGGGGGGGGGGGTAGCCTTTCTCCCACTGCAGATATAGGCCTATATATATATTTTTTTAAATACGCATAGAAAAAACGTGTTTCTAACCGTGGTAATAGTATTTTAAAAGATTCTTCCTTTAAATATCGACATTTACATTTTTGTTCCTTTAGTGACAAATATTAATCCAAATAATCCACTTAATCCGCTTTCAGTCGCTAATTTCGGCTATTTAGACAAAGCTTTGGGGAGGGTCTGGTTTCCCCGTTTAAAAAAAAAATACATTTTTTAGCCTTGGGGTTTCCCCCTCTTGGGTAAGAAAAACTTGCATTTTCACCTTTAAAAATGCTAGAATGGAGAATTTATATTCAAGAAATACGTGGGGGGGTCAGAGAAGTGACGCACCCTCCCATGCACAACTTGTTGATATGTGCACCTGATACAAGGGACTCCTCCATTTAGGCGATAAATGACAGCGGCGGATCGGCTATTTGTATAAGTTATTTTTGGGGCAATTCTTTCCGCGGCGAGTGCGTTAATTTCCACCTCAAACATATACAATTTTTGCTCTTTTTGTATCTTGCTAACCTCAAACAATAAAATTCAAGTCCGAGGATTGTGGAAGATTCCTACATGAAGCATTGCAATGGTTTGAGGGACTCGCATGTTTTTTTTTTTTTTGGGGGGGGAGGGGGGGGGTGGCAGAGGCGTTTGATCCTGAGGCAGCCATTGTTGCAGTTGAAGTTGACCCAAATGATATTTGATCATGGCAGCAAAGAGGATTATATTGATAAATGTTATGTCTGTTCATTTCGGCCCCCCACCCCACCCCCACCCCACCCCCAATGATGTTGGGTCACTCTTTTGCGGACCGGATCTGGCTCCGCTTAATCCATATTGCATAGGCTACACTGCTATGGTGTATAGGCTGGGAAAATTTGTCATGAATAATTGATGTACCATCAGACAGAAACACATTCATTTACCCCTACTGAATCAAAGAATGGCTCCGACTATAAATCATGTATACACCTATTCAATTGTAAGACGCGACTCGACCCCCGGGAATGGTGCGTCATGGGTGGGTATTACCAACAATAGTGACGCAGGGTACCGGTCATGGAAGCATTCTGTCCGGTCAAGCATGGTGAATGGGGGTGCGTGCAGTTTGTATACCTTTAAATAAGCCTAGCACAGTCATTGTAAGAAATGGTCCGTATAGTCGAGACACCATGGGCGTCATGGTATATTGAAAATCCGGACTCACGTTTGACAAGTGAACGCACCATTCCCGGGGTCGAGGGGCTGCGTCTTTACACGTTACAATTGAGAGGTATATTAGTCATCGGGGCGACTGTCATTCCCATGGTGTAGGCCCTACACCATGCCGGTGTATGGATTTTTTCAAAATGTAACTCTAAACAAGTAAATTATCATCTGTCGATTCTCAGAATACCCTTAACAAGTACTTTAGTTATTGTGATCTCACGAATACCCTAAAACAATTAATAAAGTTTGAAGCCGATACCTTTTAAAGTATTAAGCCTTCTGTTAAAAGTATACGCCTGTTTCCCTGATTTAAGCGATTTGTTGAATACCTTTTTTTTTTTCCCTGTACGCGGCGTACATCGTCCCGACCGTGAAAAATCATCCTTTATACGCGTTTTTTTTTCAACACCGCGGCATGTGTAACACGTTGTAATGAAGTTGCCCGCCCCCCCATAGAAAGTCCAACAAATTTGATTGGCCTCATTTTTTTGATAATTGTGGAAAGAAAAATGTTGTAATTCAATTCAGAAGACCTAAAAAATTCTGAACGTTAATAGATATAAAATTGTGTCCGGAAAAACATTTTTGGAAAAAAAAAAAAAGGAATGCCTCTTATCTTGCCATTTCCTGTTTAGTCAGTTGTCTGAGCCATGCCACCCCACAATTTCTTATAATCTTTGCGATGGTAAATACAACTCACATAAGGGTGAGTCCACCCATTCCTAATCTACATGTACATAGCACAAAACAACACCACACACACACACACACACACACATATCACTATCCAACAACCCGGACACACACCAACACATGCACACACACACCACACACACAACACACCCACACCACCACACAACACACACACCACACACAGCACACCCAGATCACGCACACGCACAACACACACACAGATAAAGAAAGTATATCAATTTTTTATTTGAGTTTATCAGCGTTTTAACTGTTTTGAAATATTCGATTTATAGCTCATCAACTTTTGTCACAAACTTAGAAATTATTATTATTGAACAGAACATTCTCATTATACAGAAGCATAATATAAAAACATTTTGTTATACAATTTCTTTGTCCTATAATTGAAGTGTATTTATTTTAGCAACATTCTTTCATGTGCTTTTTTTTAATCATCAAACAACGTAATTTAGCCTGGTCCGCAAGGTTTTTTTTTTTTTTTTTTTTTTTTTTTTTTTATGAGGTGGTCTAAACTGTATTTATGTAAGATTGTTCGCCAGCACTACAAACAATTTACAAACCACATACAGATCTTGGAAGCTAACACATGCACATTTACACAGCACACTCACAGCACAACACACATCACACACACAACACACATGTAATTGGTGAAAATCGGGAGGTGTGACATCCTCGGTAACTGGGGAAATTTAGTTTCATGGCGATATACTGTTATTTTTTTAAGATTTGTTAAATTTACTGTTCAGCTGAAAAAATTAAATAAATTTGGACAAAATGTTACGCGTCAAGGTAGTTTAATACGACTTTTCCACTTGTAAGAGATGCCAGCATACAAAAGAATTGGGGAGGGGTGTAAAATATTTTTTATCTTCCCCATAAGCCGGTCTGTAACCACAACTACACTACTTGTCTCGCAACTACGAAATGTGGAGAAAGAAAATACCCCTACCCTAACCCCTAAGCTACTTAGAGGGCGTTTTGGCATCATTCTAACTTTTGTATGAAAATTGGGGAGCTCCCCATCTTTTTGTGTGTATCGCTGGTTCCAAGGTAGAAAATGAAAAAACCTCCCAGATTGATCACGCAATTACGGCGTGCGGCGTGCCGCAGCACGGCGCGGCACCACACACCATCACACACACACACACACCATACACCCAACATCACATATATATGATACTCGTGTACAAATGCAAACTTGCTTTTGCTTTTCAATAACCAATAGCGTTTACGATTGCCTTTGAAGTTTGCTAAATGAATTACAGTTTGGGGTGGATTTGGGGGTGCATCATCTTGCAGGAGGTGGAAGCTCAAATTAAGACAATCAGCCAATGATAGCAGAAAATAGGGCTGGCACTTCTTTTGCTTACATGGGCAGACTCATGCTGCCTCAGGGTTTGTGTGTCGTGTGTGTGTGGGGGGGGGTTTGGGGGGGTGGGTTTGCAAGTTGCACCCAGAGCATGT
>JZLH01S0052233.1:57057-83495 GCA_001188425.1 Eucidaris tribuloides | reverse complement strand
AAACAAACAATACTCATGTTCTAGATATGTTAAACAACCTACGGTCTACTCGACTTTTGATAACTTTTTCATTGCAATAAGATAATATTCTATATCCACCCAATGTTGGACCGCAAGGTGCGTTCGGTTCCGAAGTCGAAAAGGTTTTACTTGCTCAAAACTCCCTCAGACACATGCCTGGATATATGAACCAATATACTAATCTGGTGAACAAGAGTATTTTAATATTTTGGAAAACTGATAAAAATCAAACGTTGATACACCATAATAAGCCAAGAACAGTTGGAAATACTTGTATAGATTTATATATTGATAATACTTTCGGTCGTTTCTGGCCTATAATGATAGAATTAAAGGTGAATTTTCTCATAATTAAAGAAGATATTTCAAATTATTCTGCCTTGGAATTGATATGATTCAAACTGGGCTCCAAATGCGCCGAGATGTCCCCCTTTCGCACCTCCATGGACACTGTTAGATCACGAATGCTTTCTTACTATATTGTACTTTTGGTACATTCTAACCCGGCCGTTGTCACATTCGTCACAGCATTTCTTCTACACGCGTCGTCACCCTCTGCACCTTAATTCTTTCTTACCCCAATGGCTTCATAATGAAAACTTCACTTGATATTTTTTGGTTTCTTATCAAGCTTTGCAATCAGCGGCATGTTTTGCTTTAGATTCCGTCGTTACTCGCTAATATTAAAGTTTCAGATCAGTTTAGCACTTAGATCCTAGATTAAAATGGGTTTATTCACTCACTTGTTAATTTGCCATTATTTCGCATGCCTTTATATATGTTTGAAAAAGTCGCCAGAAATAAATAAAATTAAAAAAGAGACCGTTTATCTTTTGCAAACCTTTGGCATGAAACGCCGCAGAAAAAGATAATATTCAGGAAACGACAGGAGGTCACTATATTTTAAAACTTCCAGAAAAAAATTTTCAATTAGAACCAATAGATGACTCAATGTGCTTAAATGAGTATTCACTCTGTTTATTCAGTCAGAATTTAGTGAAAATTTATGTTTTTCTTTGACTCCCAAACGATCAATTTAAACCTTTTTGGCAGTATCTCCTCAGGCCACGGTTTTTAAATTTAGTATAGAGCACATATAGGCCTATGTCTGTCATTGCCCATTTTAATTTTTTAAACAATGGGACATACATGACCAATAATCACTAACTTCCTATAATTCCAATCAGTGACACTAAAATAATGCAACAATGATGTTGAATAAAATGTTCTAGTTCAACATATTTCGGGCAGAATACAAAATGACTACATTTTATAGCCGTCAGTGTTACATATCAGGGTGCGGCTCGCCGTTGCATCTCGAATAAACTCATACGAACTCGCTGTCGCTCGGGTACTAGCTCAGAAACTCGCTTAAGTCGCCCGTACTCGGTACTGAACTCATTCTTTATCTCGTGCGTAACTCAGTCTGACTCGCAACACAATCGTGATGCTCGTACACCACTCTTTGGAAACTCGATATGTCACTCGGAGCTATACCTGAAGGTGGCGAGTTATTAACGAGTAGATGAAGAGTGCATCTGCGAGCTGGGTACGAGAATGGCGAGTAATATAACGAGATTAGCACGACTCTATAGCGAATTACCGCGACCGTTGCCGCGAGTTAGTTTAAAAATTTTAAACGGGTTAAAAATTTGGACCTGCTCGCGATCTTCAAGAAGAGTTGTGACCGAAGAGACGCGCGAGCCGGCCGAGGTCGTCGGCGATATGCTCCGAGTTACATGAAGCAGCCTTTCCGCGAAATTTCAACGCGAGTAATGGCGAGCTCCTCATTTTCGGAAGCTCGCCAACAACTCGGCCATAACTCGTACTACAATCGCTGTGGGACGTAGCCTTAACAGGCTTAAAAATTTTTACTAAAGCTCGCGCAACTCGCGGTAATTCGCTATTAACTCGAACTAAACTGTTAATATGATCGCAATACTGCGTGACAACGCGCGAAACTGCACTTTCATAACTCGTAATAAACTCGCCACTTCAAGTATATCCGAGTGACATACGAGTTCAAGAGTGGTGTACGAGCACCACGATTGTGTTGCGAGGTCAGACTGAGTTACGCCAACGACGATTAGGACGAGTCCAAACGAGTACGGCACCGACTTACATGCGAGTTTCCACGGAGCCCGTCGCGAGCGATCAGCGAGCTCGTCGTGAGTTATTGAGAGTGCAAGGCGAGCGCACCCTGCGCTATGTCAAGCTACCATAATATAGTCATTTTCATGTCTGCCAGGAATATGTTTAAGCTAGAAAGCATTTCTTCAACTATTTTGCATTAATGTTCATTGTCACTGTTGGAATTTAAAGGAAGTTAGGTTGATTATGTATGTAGTCGTTATTACAATGCATATGCCATAGTGGCCGTATACATAAATTTCTAAAAATGCCTTGAGGAGATACTGCCAAAAAACTGTTAGAATTGATGTTTGGGCAGTCAATAAAAACAACAACATTAATTTCACTATAACTTGTGATTAACAGACATGACAGAGATGAATACTCAATTAAAGCACATTTTGAGTCACCCATGTTGGGTCTATTGAAATTTTTCTGCCAGTTAAAATATTAGTAACCCTGTCTTACGATTATCCTGATATTACTTTTTCTGCGGCGCTTTCATGCCAACAGGTTATGCAAAAGATCAAGCGTTCTTTTTATCAATTTTATTTATTCTGCCCAACTTTTTTAAAATTATTTAGGCATTCAAAAATATGCAAATTACAATTGAGGTGAATAAACAAGTTTAAGTTCGCGATCTACATGTTAAACTCGATCTGAAACTTTATATTAGTATTAGACGACGGAATCTAAACAAGCAAAACATGCTGTTGCAGTTGGAATCAGAACAAAGATATCAAGTGAATTTTTCATAATGAAGATTGGGTAGAAAATGAATTAGTGGCCAGGGTTGACCACGGTAGGAGGAAGAATATGACGATGTGAGCACCCGGTCGTTAAATACAAAAGACAATAGCTAAGAAACATTTTGGTGATCTACAGTGCTGGACCGTGAAAGGGAATGCTCCGCAGCCCCCCCCCCCCCCCCCCCCCCCCCCCCCCCCCCCCCCCCCCCCTTGGCCCAGTTTTGTTCATTATCCGAATCCAAACAGAATAATTTGAAATATCTTCTTTTATATGCAGAAGAATTTCACTTTAAAAATCTATCATTATAGCAGATGAACCGAAGAGTATTATGCAACTACATAGATCATTACAAATATTTCCAAACTGTTCTTTGTTTGTTTGTGTATTTAACATTTGCCCCCCCCCCCCCCTCCCCCCCCCCCCCCCCCCCCCCCCCCCCCCCCCCCCCCCCCCCCCCCCCCCCCCCCCCCCTTTTGACTTTAAAGTTTTTCAAAAGGTATATAAATTACTCTTTTGTTTAACACAGATGGTATTTGTTCGCATATATCCAGGCCATGGATGTCTGAGGAAGATTTTTTGAGCAGTAAACTTTTCGACTTCAGAACCGAAACCGAGACCTTGCGGTGACACATTAAGTTGGATAGTTGAAACTATATTTTATTTGCAAGTGAAAAAGTTTAATTAAAAGTCGAGAGACGAACGTTGTTATTGTTGTTTGAAATTTTTAATATCGATATTCGTAGAACGTGTAAATTGTAAAGAGCGAGGAGAGAGAGAGACGAGAGAGATGAGAGAGAGAAGAGAGAGGAATTGCAGAGTGAAACGCTGAAGGATGCTAAATTGCAATAGTGAAGGATGGGGTTGTGTACAGACCTATCTGAATTTTGCAACCGTGAAGGAAGGTGTGTCTTGCATTTGCAACCGTGGATATCCTTCAATATTGCAAATACATAGAGTTTGTACGGGAAAATTTTTGAAATCATGAAGGATGATTGAAAACCTATTGAAATTAATGTAATACTGTAAAATTCCAAGTATTTTTGTATATTTCTTAAAACTACAATATAATAATGCACATACTAAATGAAAAAAAAATAAAAAAGAGATATTGGTTAATAATATTTATTTTTTCATATGTTATCATTACAAATACAAAAAAAATATTATTTATGTCAGTCTAATTTCATTGATATATAACGTTAATCAAGACCAATAAGTTTCAAATCACCATCACAACCATGGCTGATTTTCAGCAATCGCTAAGTCTGAAGGTAAGAAATGTTTTTTTCTTTTAATTATACATCATTTTCCATAAGAAATAATTTACAAAGTTGTTCCACATCTAGTTTTGCTGTTAGACTAATATCAAAGAAATATTTTGTCTTTAATGAAGATTTTAAGTCCTACATGTTAATAGGACTTAGCTTACACTGTCTCTGACAGTGACAGTAACACTAACATTAGCACTAGGTAACAACAGTGATCGTGTGTGTAACTTAAAAGTAATTAGTATCGTAATCACGCAGAGTGCAGTGCAGCCCATTCACTTGATTCATACAATCTTGTGTAGATGTGAAATTATTCAGTCAGTAAGACTGTAAAAGTTAGGCACATTTACAGAATCCATCTGTTTGGTCTATAGAGCTAGCACTAAAAAAAATACAACAAAGAAGACTTCTACTACTGTACTGATGGGCTAACGTTAGTCTAACGTTAAACACAAAATTAGGAAGTCCCTGCCGACAGTAGTCGCAACGTGTCTTTGAAAGTAATTGCCACTAACGTAATATCTCAGTATAGTGCCGACATTAGTCTAGTTGTGTGTATGCACTGGGCACTTTGATGAGACCTTGCCGACAGTGTCAGTGAAGAATTGGTATGCCGTACACGGGGCCGTACAGTACGCTACATGTACACTGACTGACTGTAGATCTAAATGTAATTCCCACTTTTTAACGTTGGATGACTAACTTACGTGTAGTGTAGCTATATCAACAACAATAACAGAACAGGGCCGGGGGGGGGGGGGGGGGGGACTGTCGTTACAATGCGTACAACCATTCATGTTCGTATGGAAAGCACACACACACACATAACGCACACACACACACACACACACACACACACACACACACACACACACACACACACACACACACACACACACACACACACACACACATACACACACACACACGTCTTACCCCTACGCGTAAACGGGGGTTGTTTTCAAGTCGGGCGATGTACGCGCGTACAGTAATTTTCGGAGGGTATCGAAACAGACAAATCAGAGGGAAAGAGATAGTCTATAAATCTATTTTAAACAGAAAGTTTACTTAAAAGGGGTATCTTTTCAGATTTGAATTCTTGTTTAGGGTATTCTGAGGTCGCCGATCATTACACTACAGCAGTGTCAGTAGGCCCTAACGCGAGTACTTAGAGTATTCTGAGATCGACAAATATTGTTTGGGGTCCATTTGGAAAGTCCACACAAAACGCGCATGGTGTACACTTTGCAATGACAGTGGCCCCCGGAAGAACAGGTCAAAAAAAAAATGATTGGTTACATTACTCGACCGGCCTACCCAATGAAATTCACAACCAAAACCACGGCAGAACTTTCATCGAAAAGCTGAAAACAAATGTAACGGCTAACGCCATGGAAAGTATGTTAAACATCATCATTGCTTCATTTGGTTCCACAAGGCCGTGAAAAAAAAAAGAGGCTGGGGAAAAATCCGACCAAGGACTTGGCCAAGTTAGGCGTAGGCTAAACTGTCACCCGTTTTGGGGTTTAAATTACATAACTTCGTGTCTATGTACCATTTGTTGCCTTTGATAAACCTCCGGGACCCCTGTCGCCTGCCGTGGCAATATTGTTCATAGGGGAGACCTTCCCTATAGCTCTGCTTCCCTCCCAACACACACACACATACACACACACATGCACACATACATATACACACACATACAAACACTCAAACATACACACAAACTTCCACACGCCGACACACACGCATACACACACACACACAGGTACATGTATGTACGCAGACACGATGCTCACATGCACACATACACACACACTCGCACACACAAACACACACACACACTCACACAAACACACGTCCACACACACACTAACACGCACACACTCACCTATTTTTTCTCATAGTACACAACAGCAGGCGTAAACATACACAGATGCAAGCATACAAACATGCTTGCACATATTAAGTACACATCTGAAAACTTGTGCAGTAGCCATGACCCCATATTCACACTTTAAAATAAGGAAATGTAATTTAGTGACCGATTTGTATAGTCATACATTGCTGTGCTTGGTCTTTGTATAATCATTTGGTTCAATTTTAAGTTATAAATCCTTCTCAATATTTTCCAGTATTTTGGATAATGAAATCCGACATCTGAATTAGTATCATTCCTGCAAATTATTTAAATGAAATTCTTAAAGCCCAAGAGGATTTTTGTAAGAGGAAAAAACATTTTTTTTTTTTTTTTAGGATAGACCTGTTTGATCTATCGCTGCCCTGAAAACTGCTCACTCTGAAACTCTCCCATTATTCAGGAATTACTCAATATGTAAAAAGTTTGGGTGGGTTGGACCCCAATATTTCCCATTGGTAATGTATCCGCTTCAGTGCTCTCCGATAATTTAAACATCACAATTTGTAACTATAAATAATTGTTAGTGGGCTTGAGCTTGTTTTCTGATTTGGGGGGGGGGGGGGGTTGGGACTTGTGAACGAAGTTGTCTCATTGACCAAAACTATACTTGGGATTAACAATCTTTAAAGGTTAGTGACATGATTGGGAACACTTGAAAATGCCTCAAGAACCAAACGAGTTGAAATATATACCAACTATACACTAGCAGGAGTGGATCTCCCACCTGGGAGGATTTGTCTGGCATAAACATAGGAGTATCTTAATGTTATCCGGGATGATAAAATAAGCCCCATAGAGAGCCACACAACAGGTTTCCGTGCTACCAGTGACATTCTGGATCTGGACTGGATATGGTACTCTGAAAAGCTCCACCGGAGCATCACTCAGACGAGACTGTCTAAAGTCAGCGCTGCTCATACCAATTGTAATGTTTGTGTTAGAGCGCTCGAAATTTATTCATGTCTTGAGTTGATTGTTATATGTTCCGGTAGAGAGTTCAAGTTCTTGCGTGTTTTGGGAAAAAGGAATAAAGGTGCGGCTGGGAGTTTGAGTGAGGAATAGCGAACTGGTTTAGTTTGGTGCGCCTGGTTGCCAACGTGTACGAGATGAATGAGCTGTTTGATATGTGATGAAATCTTGGATGTTTAAGTCGACATGATTAAATGTTATTCTGAAGGCATGACAAGGCTGTTGTACTGTCGTCTACTTTGAAGTAAGGGAAGCTTCAGACGTTGTAACATAATGTAACTGAACTTGATCGGCTGTAGTCACTGTAATGACACGTGACTGCTCGACGTTGGACAGCTTCAAGCTGGTTCTTTTATTTTTCTTAGTGTGTGGATTCCATACGGAACTGCAGTATTCTACGTTGAGGCCTAAACAAGGCTTTTGTAGGCTTTGTGTTTCACATTTATTGGGGCATTACTCAATTACGCGGATAAATCCTAGAACGCTATTGGCTTCGCCAGAAACTGTAATCTATATGCCTGTTCCATTTATATCGACGACAGGGTGACTCCAAGATTACTATGATGACTTGTTTCGGTAGTGTTTTACCAGATAAAGTATGTTAAAGGTGATAGGCGATCTCTTTCTTGTGAATCTCATGATGTTACACTTTGCAGGTTTAAATCTCATTGCCACTTTCTTCCCCATTTTGCGATCTTGTCGAGATCCCGTTGAAGGTTACGACAGTCTTTCTGATCTTTCACCGGGCTGAAGATAAGGCAGTCATCCGCAAAGAGACAAACTTTAGTGATATGTTGTCTGGGAGGATCATTTATATAACAAAGAAAGAGAAGGGTCCTACACCGTATTCCGCTGCCGGAACCATGAGTTAACATGACAGATTTACGATGATTTACCTTGAATGAGACTGATTGTTCTCGCGTTAGTTAAAAAATCGGAAATCCACGGAAGAAGGGAGTTTCTAACCCCGTAGTGTCCAGTTTATGTAGTAATGCACAATGAGGCACTGTATACGCAAAGGCCTTTCTCAAAGTCAGTATTATTGCGTCTACTGTTTGGTTTTATTTCTACTACCCCATTAAAGATGTGATGGCATTGTGACAGAAGCTTGAGTTTTCGCAAAGAACGCGCGGGTCCTAAATCCATCGTTGAATGCGTCACAAGCATATCAAATTCCTGAGATGATTTCATCGATATGTGTACGACAAAATGTGATGTTTAAAACATCTTGCATGACTATGGAAGTTAGCGGATACTGTCTGTATTGGCTGCGTCTGATCGTACTCCCTTTTTGAATATGGTGAGATATTACTTTTCTCCCAGTCTTGAATTTGGCCTGATTGAATCTCTTGGTGTAAAATTTTTTGAAGGATCGGAGCTATTTCTTGGAGCAATTTTTGAGTACTGTGTGGAGCACAATTCCAATCGGGCTGCGTCTTTTTGTTACGTTGAAGCGACCTTCAGAGCTCTGAGTACCCCTCGGTTGTAAAAAACATACTCTTCTACAGCTGGGTTAGGCACTATTTCAAGATGAGGGATGTTCGACGTTGCTTCTCTTGTGAAGACCGCTTGGTACTGCTTATGAGCAATTTCTGCTTTGCTCACCTCCTACTTCACTGTCATAAAAATCATATATTTTAAAGTGAAAATACCACATCTTGTTTTGTCTGCTGTTGCTTTATGAAAGAAAAAACTTCTCACATTGGTTTGTAATGATCAAGAAACTGTTCGTTGCTAAGTAAATACTGTTCTGCTTTCCGTAGTTCTCGTGAACCTGTTTGCCTAAGTTTCCTATATCTATTCCATTACGTGTAGTTTGGTGGATTTTGGCTGTATAAAAGCCGTTTTTCCTCCTAATTCATCTCTTTCGGGGGAGGACCGTTGAGCCATGGAAGGATTGAATCTTGAGGATTTGTATGTAGCGTAACGGGACATCTTTATGCAAGATGTACCGGAGTGCTTAACAAGTACTTACCTGCCAGTTTTGTTCACCTGATGATTTGTTCGGCAGTTCGATTAAAGGTTTTTCAATATTCCTTCAGTTTGATTTTAAACCGTTCACATTTCTTATATGCCAGAGATAGATTTTTCTTTCTTCTTTCACTTTTCTGGATAGTTGGTTGTAAGTCAGTCTCTGCCACTATCTTGAATGATCAGAGATTCCTGGTTCTGTTTGTAATGAAGAAAAGTTATCTGGATTACTGACGCAAAGTAGATTCAGTACGTTTTGTACACACACCGACTTTGTCTGGAAATTATGGTTGGGTTCCAGGGCAAGTTGTGTTAATGAAAAAAATTAACACAACAAAATTGACATTGTTTATTTTAGAACGAGTCAACCTTGACTACAAGATTTTTACAGGAGAATCCTTGCATAGTCTTCTTGATTCTAGAGTAGTTTCAGTCCAAGTTGAGGACTACCCCCAATCATGTCATTTACCTTTAAGTTACATGGATCAAAGTTACAAACTGAGTGTATTTGAGTTGTAGACCAAATCAAGACAAAGAACACAAATTCATTTTTTATTTGTATTTATTCAAATCACATGAAACATGTAATACTCTTGAAGCAACCAACAATTGTACAGTCTCCGAACAATATGTTAACTAGATAATTCATATTTACTGTTACACAAGCTTTTATTAGGATTGATCATTTAATTTTACTTTATTAATCACGAATACTTACTTCCGAACAAATTGCCCCACTCACTGCCCATGGCTAGTGACTGCTGCTAGGCAAATAAAATCAATTTTTACTTGCCTGGCATGGTAATCATGCAGTTTGGGCACGGGGGCAGTGTCATTACAAGGCGTACACCATGCGCGTGTATGGACTTTCAAAATGGACCCTAAACACGTAATTGAAAGTCGATCTCAGAATACCATAAACAACTATTCAAGTTTGAAAAGACACCCTTTTGAAGTAAACATTTGGTGAAAAGTATACCATTTTTTCTGATTTTGATACCCTTTTCAATGTACGCGCGTACATCGTCCCACCATGAAAAATAACCCTTTTTACGTGTTTTTTCACACGCGCATGGTGTACACGTTGTAATGACACTGCCCCTAGGGGAGTTTGGGTTAAGGGAAATGAAATATTTTTAATGCTTAAAGCCCAAGTTTAGTTTTGGGAATTTTTTAGTTATTTGAAAGCTTTATACCCCAAAGTCATATCCCTGCAATAATAGATTCTGATACAAGGACTGTATCACTTCAGTGGAAGACAATGAATTTGAATTTATAACAGTGATGTACATGTATACACAAATTCTTGCTTTCAGGGAGTGCTGCCAGGGGATAAAGTTCTAACTTGGTTATTACATGGTAAGTGTTCCCTTTTGTCTAGTAATAATCAAATAAAAAAAAATTGCCACAACCAGTTGCAAAATTACCCTGGACAATAATTCCACCAGAGAAGTAAAAACTTAGAACATAGTTGCCAATGTCTGTGAATCCATTTGCATGAGACTCCCATATGCTAATGATATTTAGTGAGAGGTACAAATGTGCAAGATCAATAAAAAAAAATGCATGGACAATCAAATAATTGATTTTTTTTTTTTGGCTTGTGAAAGGGCCAAAATGTGGAAGTCTTACGCTGAACGCACGAGAGTTGGAAGCTCTGTTATAAGTGAAAACAACTTCTGTACACATATACCTATTTTGATGCGAGTGTACTTAATACGAGCTACAATTACTAAAGTTACAATACAAGAGTTAAACTCCTCTGAAGCAGGTATTTTGTACTTGTAACTTGTCTGGTAAGTGACCCCATCTTCTGATCTTTAACCATGACACATTCTAATGTCCCATACAAAATCATTATCTGATGAATCACGGTGTGGAGTGGAATTGTTTCAGTTTAAATTTTAAGCACACAATTTCCAATTCCCAGCAGAAAATTCGGCAGGTAATTTATAAGAGCTGCATAAGCTACAAAAGTTTGATATGCATGTGAAATCATTGATACAATGCATATAAAATTAAGTGCAATTCATGAATATTCTTTATTAAACTTGAGACAAAAAAAAAAAAATTCACTGGAAAAACACATCTTATGATCGAACTATTTCAGATAGAGAAAGAATGTGATACATTTATCTTTATGTAATGACCTGTGACATTTTGACCTCATTTTCCCTCCCCCTACAAAAAATACATGATATTGCTAGTTTCATATTTAAAATTCAAATGTGTAATTTTTTCCTTTTTATCCAGAAACGAGGCCAGATGAAGATTCGGTGAGAATACAATTTATATTCTGCTATATGTGACTAGATCTAGCAAAACCAGACACTTGGTGGCAGATATCAAATTCAGATTTTTGCAGTATAAGACACCTGCACCTCTTCACAAGCTAAATTTTCTGGCAATATCAAATCTTCATTTTGTGCAGTAACAATTGATTGTTTTGTTCATTTACATGTAAAGCCAATATTTTAAAATGAGCATTGATGAGAAGCACCCGGTTTTGCTAGATTGGGTTACATATGTATAGTCAAACCTCATTGGATTTTACATCAGGTTTGTTGGCTATCCAAAATATGACAAAGAAAATGAAATGACAAAGTAAGAGGGATAAACATTGACATGCATGAATACATGCCTGCTACAGTAAAGGTCATGATACATATTGATGCATATATCCCGGGGGGGGGGGGGGGGGGGGGCAGTCAAATAAAATGCTGTACACATGCGTGACCAAAAACACGCGTTTAAGGGGTGTTTTTTAAGTTTTAGCCGCGGGCTGCGGGTGCACTGGTTAAGGGTATCAAAAACACAGATTTTCCAAAAAAGGGTGGTTTTGAAAGACTGGCCAAACGTGTTTAGGGTATGTTTTCCCCCCAAGCTTTTGTCTATTTAATCTTATTGTCAGCAAGTAGACAAAACTTGTTTAGGGGTCATATTCAGGCGACAACTTGTTTAGGGGCCAAAATGTGTAAATGAAGCCCGCGAAAAACTTGTTTAGGGGGTGTCTGGAAATAATTTGGTCACGCATGTGTACAGCATTTTATTTGACTGCCCCCCCCCCCCCCCCGCGACATATTTGTCTATATTTACAAAGATTTCATTTTATCAATTGCTCCTTTACAGCGAAAAGAAATACTATAGTGAAAATTGTGTGAACAGGGATTTAATAAATGAAAATATGACTTGTGACTCTGGGACTTAATGATCGATGTCAACCATTTGAGATGGAGGCAACACATACAAACACAAAGGTATACATAAAGCCAGAAACCACTACATGACTTTATTGCAAAAACAATACATTCAAGTGTTATTGCAAACTATCATGCCCATAAGGGTCTGTCTATACAGCAGCGAAGAAACTGTTTCCGTACAAATTGTGTATTTATTTTTTTGGGAGGGGGACAATTTCAATGTCTCATCGACCTTTATGAATTTATGAACATTATTATTGACCGGTGTGTTGGCTCAGTTGGTAGAGCGTCCGCCTCACAACCGGGAGGTCGGGAGTTCAAGCCCGACTGCGTCAGACCAAAAGACGTTAAAAGATCGGAGTTGCTGCTACCCTGTTTGGCGTTCAACGATTTTTAGGGATATAAAGCAACGTCGATCTGGCGCTGCTCAGCGGCTGCCAGGCCCACAATCAATTGGGCAAAATTAATTTTTGGTGGATTTCTATTAGTGTAATATCCGTCTATTTCGAATAAAATACGGATTATTATTATTATTATTATTATTAATGACAATTACAGATCAGTACATGTAGCAACTGATCAACCTTATTTCAAATCCAAACCCTTATGAGATAATGACACCACATCAAATTTTGAGGGGAAATTCCATCAAAAAATTGCCCTTCCCAAAGGGCAGCCATTCAATGTCCGCAGACAACATGAAGGATATTTGAAGCTGCCACTTGAAAATCAATTGTTGTTTATGCACACAACTAGATCAGGCTTGCAGGTGGCTAGACAATAAAATTCTGTACGACTGTATAATTACTAGTCACTTTCAAAGGAAGAAAAGTTTTTGTAATGGTAATTACTTTTCGCTGTTTTCAATTGCAAATAATGGCTTATCACACAGACTAGGATGATATGCAAAAAGAAAACAGGAAAAAAAAAAACATAAAAATATAAAAAAATAAAAACAAACATGAAAATAACCTGGCACAATTTACATAGTTTATCACAGAGCACAATATTGAACAATCATGATAACTCAACTGTACTCGCAATAAATCGGGAAAGTGTCAACATTGGCATAAAAGAATAGTATGCTTCCAACATTTTAGACTATGACTTTGATTCCAGCTTGCCAAAATAGTTTCTTACATCATTTTGTTTTTACTTGTAAAGCTTACTCGTACGCCAAAAAGATAGCATTGTTTTTCCATGAAACAAGTGAAAATTTTTACGAAACGTATCATTGTCCGTTCTTCCTATGAAGTTGGTGGCATGGAACATTGATCATCAAAGACACCAGAGCACATAAAGAATTCTTTAGTGCATCAATAGAAACCTGGTAGCTGCTTGAATTATTTATTGCTTGTTAGAAGTCCATTTCTGATACATGTACCTCCTTGTTCTATGATATGTACATCATTTTTCAGTTTTATCAACTCCACCCCCCACCCCCCCCAAAAAAAAAACCTAAAAATGAATAAATCCTGAGCCACCTAAAGATCCCACAATATTTTTTTTTCTTTTTCTGCTTCAGAATGGATCAAGATCATCAAGTCCGATCATTTTTAGTGATGAAGTAAGTACATGTACAACAATGACATTTAAATGAGTAATGCCACACTTACTTTGATATTTCAATAATACACTCTCAGGTAAAGTCAGAACATTTTTCAACCTTGTTTACCTCTTGATGCCTCTTCCTGGTTAAAGTGATGGGCTAACATTGTCGAGCTTCAATTTAAAAAATTGTCAAACTTTGATATCTGAGCTACATAGTAGTGTTCAAATAGAAAAAAAAAACACCCTAGAATACACAAGTTTGGAAAGTTACACTGGCAATGGTAAGTTATGCATGAATAAAAAATTAAAACTGGGGCGAGTTTTAATATCCTGGGTGTACACACAGTAAGTCTGTGGGAGGAAATGGGCAAGTGAATCTGGTCAACTTAGGACTTTCACTTTTTAAAAGCACTAAATAAATCATTTTGAAATACAACCTTTTCAGAGTTTAATTTTTAGACCTCATTAAAGACACTGGTAGCATAGGGAATCATGTGGCTCAAATTTTTTTAACTGAAGTTATAGGCTGAAAACAAGATTTTGGGAAAAGGTCATTGACCTTTGACCCTGATCTTTGAACCCTGTGACTCTACCAAAATATTTGTCTTTTGTTTTTTAACCTAACCACCAAATTATATCAACAGTGAGCACTCCTAACTGGAGTTATAGGCAGAAAATGGCATTTTAGGACAAAGTTCTTTGACCCTTGACGGATTTGTCCCAAAATCTAATCAATTCATTCTTGCCTAGTGGTCTACCCTTGGTCCAAGTATCATCAAAATCCCTCCAGCCGTACTTCAGTAATCTTGTTCACAAGAAAGTAGCTCAGATATCAAAGTTTGACAATATTTTAAATTGAAGTTCCGAAATGTTAGTCTATTACTTTAAAGTGATACGCTAACATTCTGGAGCTTCAATTCAAAATATGTCAAACTTTGATATCTGAGCTACATAGTAGAGTTCAAATGGACAAATAAACACCCTAGAATAAAAAAAGTTTGGAAAGTTACAGTGCCAATGGCAAGTTATACATGAAGCCTAGGTGTACACACAGTAAATCTATGGGAGGAAATGGGCAAGTGAATCTGGTCAACTCATGATTTTCACTTTTTTAAAGCACTACATAATCATTTTGAAATACAACCTTTTCAGAGTTTAATTTTTAGACCTCATTAAAGACACTGGTAGCATAGGGAATCATGTGGCTCAATTATTTTGAAACTGTGGTAAATGTTAACCAATACCTGTAACAAAATATGACATTTTGAACTGCCTTTTATGTACAGTATAATCAAACACTGTAAATTGGTCCAATACGATGCATTTCTTTTAGTATTAGGCATCATATAAAGTGTGGTTTATAATTAATAAGTAACTAGCATATCAGTCATGTGGTACTCATCTATCAAGTAATTCACACAATTTGTATGCCTTTGTCAAAAATACCATTTTCTGCCTATAATTCTGGTTAGGATTGCTCACTGTTGAATTTGGTGTTTTGATAAAACAGAGCCCCGGGGGGCACGACGCTCACCTGAGGTCTCGCAAACTCTCTATGGTACCCATAGAAAAAACATCAGTTAGGCCTATATAGTTTTGGCCCTTGGAGCCCGATATCTAGGCACCAACGTAGCCAAATGAACCAGTTGAAAAACTTTGCATCCCCTTGCCATGTAGCTGATTTTGCCAACTTAAATAAAATTCTAACATCCGTTGGTTACAAATGGGCTTGTGGTTAGAAAGTTACCTAGTTTGGGCCCTTATGGGCCCTGCCCCCTGGGCCCCCTGGGGGGGGGGGCCCTGGTGTACCATTCCAGGAACCCTCTTTCCCCTCACCCTGAGGATATTTCCCCCAAGTTTGGTCTAAATCCATTGATGTGAATGTGAATTATTCCTATAGGGCCCTACCCCCCAAACTTTTGCCCCCCTTTAGGGCCAAATGGGGCCACCCTGGGCATTGGCATGAGGAACATTAATTCAGCACATATAGAGGTATCTACACACAAAGTGGCTTAACTAAACCATTTCTGGATCTAGAGAAAAAGGCCAATACCAACCAAAGAAGAAACTTGACTTCATTTGACCTCTGACCTACATATGTGACCTTTGATCCCCAAATAACATTGAGGTCCCTGTTATGCATCTACCACCCACGTTTGGTTACAAATGGGCTTGTGGCTAGAAAGTTACCTAGTTTGGGCCCTTATGGGCCCTGCCTCCTGGGGCCCCCGGGGGGGGGGGGGGCGTGGTGTACCATTCCAGGATGAGGATTTCCCCTCCCCCTGAGGATCATTCCCACCAAGTCTGGTCTAAATCCATTGATGTGAATGTGTATTATCCTATAGGGCCCTACCCCAAACTTTTGCCCCCCTAGGGGGCCAAACGGGGCCACACTGGGCATTGTTTGTCATGAGGAACATTTATTCAGCACATACATGTATAGAGGTATCTACACACAAAGTGGCTTAACTAAACTATTTCTGGATCTAGAGAAGATGATGTATGAAAACTACCTACTTTTGGCCCTTTTGGGCCCTGCCCCTGGGCCCCCCGGGGGCCAGGTGTACCAGTTGAGGACCCTTGAATCCTCACCCCCTAAGGATCATTCCTGCCAAGTTTGGGCCAAATCCAATCATGCATTTTGAAGAAGAAGTTGAAAATGTGTAAAAGTTTACGCACGACAAACGACGCAGTACGACGAACGAAAAGCGATCGCAATAGCTCACTTGAGCCTTTGGCTCAGGTGAGCTAAAAAACTAGAGCAGTTCGACTGCGTCCAGTCGATGGATATGCCTCCGCAGTCCGCACTCCCATCCAATTGATGTAATTTGAAAAGTTTCAAGTTACCATGGTAGCAACACCAATTACATGAATAAGCATAAGCCCATGTGACCCTTGACCAAGTTACAGTAAAATCCAATTTACATGTAAGCAGTTCTTAAATTATTGTGACAATGAGCTCAATTCAGACATGAGGTCTTGTGACCTTTGACCTATGACTTTCAACTCCAAAATCAAATCAGTAAATTGGTGCCTTATATAAGATACTTCTGCCAAGTTACATCAAAATCAGAGAAGTCATACTCAAGTTATCACAGTAATGAGCCCAAATCAGACATGCATTTAAGGCCCAGTGACCTTTGACCTTTCAGCTCCATAATCTAATCAATTTATTGGTGCCTCATAATACATACTTCACCCAAGTAACATAAAAATCTGACTGGCCGTTCTCAAGTTATCATGGTAACGAGCCCAAATCAGACTTTTTTAGGCCTGGTGAACTTTGAACTTTGACCTTTCAGCTCCAAAATCTAATCAGTTTATTGGTGCCATATATTACATACTTCACCCACGTTACATGAAAATTTAACTGGCTGTTCTCAAGTTATAATGATAATACAAAACATTTATTTGGTGCTTAATATATATGGGCATTTCTAAGCGCACTATTTTCTGTCTATGATACAATACCAAAAGTTAAAGTTAAATGCAAAAAAAAAAACTCTCCATGGTAATGAGCCCAAATCAGACATATTTTAGGCTCGGTGACCTTCAACCTTTGACCTTTCAGCTCCGAAATCTAATCAATTCATTGGTGCCTTGTAATACATACTTAACCGAAGTTACATCACAATCCGACCAGCCACTCTCAATTTATTGCCAAAATCAGACATATTAAAGGGCCGGTGACAGGGTTGGCAGTTTCTTCCGCAGGCGTTTTTTTCCGCTGGTAAATTACCGGGGGGTTTTCCGCATTTTCGGAAGAAACGGAAAAAAACCTCCTAAGTGTTTATTTTCTCATTATTTATTCAAGATTTTCATTTCATAAATAATTATAACTACACTCAGCAAAAAAAGAAAGTAAACACCTTTTCAAGTTCACATTTGTAATATATAAATTTAATAAAAATCAATGAATTATATATCAAATTACAGGCAATTTAATTCTCTTTCAGCCTGTGAGAGTAATTTGAAGATAAATTTATGCTTGCATTTTTATCCCCCAAGGTGCATAAGTAAAAATTGCCAAATGGACCATAGTCCACTGATATTTAAATGGCACAACACAGTCAATGGAAACAAAAGATCAGACTAAGCCAATGGCTTATCTTTGAATGACTCAGTCTTGCAGTTTTAACAAATCCTGTCTTTTATTCAGACACTTAAATTGGTCGCCTTTTTGTCAGAAGTTTTAGAGAATTGCTTTGATGCCAACCATAATTATCATTGATACAGTTACGGTTGTGGCAGACAGGCACTCTCAAAGTATGCTGAATGAATTTAAAGTGCAAGTTTAGTTTGGGCGATTTTTTTTTTTATTTGAAAGGTTTATGCCCAAAAGTCATAATTAATCACACTAATAACAGATTCTGAATTGCCTTTGTTTGTGTAATGAAAATCCGTGGGGGGGGGGGGGGGGGGGGGTACCCCCGAGAGTTTGACTCTCAGGTGTGAATAAGGTGTTATTACTAGCAGTTAGTAGTAGTAGGTGTATATCTGTTCAGGTTAGCTGAAATTATAACCTCATAAAAAAAAAATCAGAGTCTGCTCTTTCTGATGAGGTATAATTCTGATAACTTAACACCTATTACCCTTTGGATGCTATAATGTAAAATATAGTCCAAAATCTTGGCCCCCCCCCCCCCCGCCCCCCCCGCCCCAATATGTTTCATTACAGGTAAGTAATAATAAAAAAAAAACTAAAGACATTCAGAATCTGTTATTGGTGTGCTATGACCTTTGGGCATAAACCTTACAAATAAAAGAATAAATAACGCCTCCAGCTCCCTAACGGGGCGGAGGCATAAAAAATCCCCATATCTAAACATGTGCTTTAAATATGAAAACGAGGTAAGCAGTTCACACATGCAAAGTGGATGCCAAAGATGTGTCAGTTGCTTTTAGGAAAATATAATTATACCATGATGCTGAATAATAAAACAAAGAATAGAGTTTAGGACATATATGCAATACTTTACATGAAAAAGATCCATGCTAGCTCATGTACATACTATACACTGCTTACATGTATGTGCCCTTTATTAGAGATCGTTTGGAAGGAAAATTATTTTATTTCAAAATATTAATTTCTTCGATTTAGATTGAGGCAAGTAGGTGTTTTTTTTTTTCCTTGTTGTCTGTTAAATATGTTGTTGCCAGTTATACTTGTTGTAATGTATAGTAATTCTCCTAAAATTACTGCATTTCATATACATGTAATTTAATGGGCCCGGAAAATATTGTTTGGAGGATTTTTTCCATTTTTTCCCAGTTTTTCCGGTAAAAAAACAGAAAAAGGGGTTTCTTCCAGTTTTTTCCACTGTCCCGGAAAAAACTTTTTTTTCCGGATAGTTTTTTCCCGAAGAAACCCAACCCTGTGGTGACCTTTGACCTTTTAACCTCCAAAATCTAATCAGTTCACTGGTGCCTCATAATACATACTTCCACCACATTACATGAAAATTTGACTGCCCATTCTCAAGTTATCTTGTAAACGAGCCCAAATCAGTCATATTTTAGGCCCGGTGACCTTCGATCTTTGAGCTCCAAAATGTAATCAGTTCATTGGTGCCTTGTAATACATACTTCACCCAAGTTACATTACAATCCGACCAGCCATTCTCAAGTTATCGCCGTAATGAGCCCAAATCAGACATATTTAAGGCCCGGTGACCTTCGAATTCCAAAATTTAATCAGTTCATTGGTGCCTCATAATACATACTTCACCCATGTTACATGACAATCCAACCAGCCGCTCTCAAGTTATCGTGATAACGAGCCCAAATCAGATACTTGGTCCTAGTTACATCAAAATCCGATCAGGGGTTCTCAAGTTATAGCGGTAGCGAGATCCGGTAACGGATGGACGGACAACCCGAAAATATAATGCCTCTGGCAACTTCGTTGCGGAGGCATAAAAAGTCAAATATTTTTGGTAGAGTCACAAGGGGCCAAAAGTCAATGATCTTCATCCCACAATTCCACTTTCTGTCTATAACTTCAGATAGGAGTGCTAAATGCAAATAATTTAGTGGTTATAGGCTCACAAATAATTGAGAAATATTTGGGTTAAGTCACACATGACAAGTGAAGGTTTACCCTGTAAACAAATGACTATCAACTTTGCGTGGTCATGGGGATCAAAAATGGGGGTGGTGAATAGATCTGGAAAAAATGACAAATAATTTCATGTGTATGAAAAGGTCAAAGGTTGATGTAAATGAACTTTTTTCTGAAAGGTTATTTTGTATTTGATCTACTGAAGGTAACATACTTGTCGATATCGATCATACTATGAGCCAGTTTCATGTGTTACATATTGGGCGGAGGCATAGCCATCAACTGCGCGCAGTCAAATCTATCTAGTTTATTTGGCTGATTTTCAATTCAAACAAGGGAAAATGGAAAATGCTACATACCGGGTAGTCATAATTCCCTGTAAAAGTTAGATCTATGTTCTTCATTTAAAGCTCTTCCAGTTCATTAAATTAGCACAAATGCTTTTCCAGTTAAAATTTCAAAATAATGTGCAGGAGTTTGGTGTATCCGATGTAGCTCTATCAGATAAAAGAAAAAAATCAAAAATATGTTTGGGGATTTAAAAAAATATCTGGAATTTACATAATTAGTTTCGAAATTCTGTTTACACAAATTTAAAAACCTGACCTAGTGTGCTATCATATAGAGCAAGAAGAATTGAAATCAACAACAAAAAATTACAAAGCAGCAGCATTTTGAGATTGTGGACAGATGCCACACCACGGTATAGTTAAAAATTGTTGTCGGGCTAATAAATAATGTTCACTTTTTGAATAGGGCACTTCATTATCGGTTATTTTTTAAATCAAATGTACATTTAGATAACTGGAAAAGCTGTTTTGTCTCATAAGCAAATACAATTTTCATACAATTACTCAACTGGCCAGGCAAGCAAGATTGTTTTGTAATGTTCTCACATGCACTTCAACTTTATTAACAGGATACTTCATCAGAGTCACAGGATGGAGACATGCATGTAAGTACAATTGACCCAAGAAGCTTTTAACAGCTGTACAACTTAAATGACTCCAACCATTTGTTCAGGACTGTGATCTATAGAATATATTTTTTAACTACATGTACATGTACTTTCATTTACTCTTTGATCCAGTTTGATCTCCAATCTAACTGAAATATTGCATCAGTTTATACACTGTCTAAACAGCTGTATGGCTCCGAGTTGGCTCCACATTTTTTGTTTTTGTTTTTTTGTTCTGGCTCTTCGGATATTGAAATTGTCATATTCAGATTTTCACTGCACACGAAAGAAAAAATTACTTGCCTGAAAGTTAAAAATATTATAGTTCTACACAAAACACAGAATATGAAGTATAATAAAAGAATATTTACACATGTTTTGATTTTTGGACATGTTTTCCCCATGTGATAAGATGACTTTCACTTCCTTGATTTCAGGAAGTAAATTTTACAAGACCCCGGGAGGTAAGGGGGGGGGGGGGGGTCACGGGGGGCACAATTCTCACCAGAGGTCTCGCAAACTCTCTATGGTACCCATAGAAAAAGCATCAGTTATTATACATGGTTTTGAGCCTGATATCTAGGCACCAACGTAGCCAAATGAACCAGCTGAAAAACTTTGCATCCTCTTGCCATAGCTGTTTTTGCCAAGTTAAAGATTGGGTTATTGATTTGCAAGTCCATTACTTCCCTTCATTATCAATACCAAACGGTAGTTTAGTACTTACAAACGGTGTGTTGAAAGTCTGAGATCCATACGTCATGAATTTGTTGTTTTATGAGAAAAACTAATAACGACATGTTACCAGAATGTTGTTCTTTCTGTGAGTTTCGATTTTGCTCAAAATGCGAATCACGATTACTGTGCACCGTAGCAAGACGAGCGGAGCGCCCTGATTGGTCAATCGGCTATCCCCTGCGCGACCGTTGGCTAACGGCTGATCGGACCATTTTGGAACGGCACGTGCACGTTTGACGTCGCGGATTTTTTTAAATTTGCTCCTGAGCAAATGGAAAAAAGGATGAAGTTTAACCGTCCAGATTTTAACCAAAACTCAATATTTTACCCCAAGTCTCTATGAGAGGTGTTTATTTATATTAATCTTCACATTGGATATGATTTCAGCTGATTTGATTCATATAGATGTTTTTTGACGTGGAAATCAATAACCCAATCTTTAAAGTGATGGGCTAACATTGTAGAGCTTCAATTTAAAAATAATTGTCTAATTTTGATATCTACACTACATAGTAGTGTTCATATGGACAAATAAACACCCTAGAATAAAACAAAATTTGGAAAGTTACACTGCCAATGGCAAGTTATGCATGAATAAACAATTAAAACTCGGGGCGAGTTTAAATAGCACAGGTGTACACACAGTAAGTCTATGGGAGAAAATGGGCCGGTGAATCCGATCAACTTACAATTTTCACTTTTTTAAAGCACTAAAAAATCATTTTGAAATACAATTTTTTTCAGAGCATCATTTTTAGACCTTATCAAAGACAATGGTAGCATGGGGAATCATGTAGCTCAGATTTTTTTAACTGTGGTAAATGTTAGCCAATACCTTCAAATCAAATTCTTACATACATTTCTATAAAAAAAAGTATCTTATCCCTAAGTGTCTTAACATTTGAACTTTGACCTACTTATGTGACATTGACCCCAGTTTAACATTGAGGTCAATATACATGTAGCATCTACCATCCAAGTTAGTCACAAATGGGCCAAAATAGGTATTCATTTGACTTCATTTGACCTTTGACCCCAGAAATAACATTGAGGTCCCTGTTATGCATCTACCACTCAAGTTTGGTTACAAATGGGCTTGTGGTTAGAAAGTTACCTAGTTTGGGCCCTTATGAGCCCTACCCCCGGGGGGGGGGGGGGTGGCCTGGTATACTATTGCATGATCCCTCTATCCCCTCTCCCTGAGGATCATTCCCACCAAGTTTGGTCTAAATCTATTGATGTGAATGTGAATTATTCCAATAGGGTCCTACCCCAAGAACTTTTGCCCCCCATAGGGGCCAAACGGGGCCATCCTGGGCATTGTCATGAGGAACATTAATTCAGCACATATAGAGGTATCTATACACACAAAGTGACTTAACTAAACTATTTCTGGTTCTAGAGAAGATGTTTGAAAACTACCTACTTTTGGCAGGTTACCATTTGAGGACCCTTGAATCCCCACCCCCTAAGGATCATTCCTGCCAAGTTTGGGTCAAATCCAATCATGTATGTTGGAGAAGAAGCTTAAAATGTTTAAAAGTTTAAGCACAACCCATGCATGAAAAGGGATCACAATAATAGCTCAGATCAATTGAGCCTTTGGCTCATCAGGTGAGCTAAAAATTTTGTTCTTTTACTAGCCTCTTGACATGCATGGCCCTCTCGCTGTTATGCATGGGCGAGTGAAGCGAGCCAGCCGAGCGCGGTAGCGAGAGGGCCTTTTAAAATCTGCTTGGCATCCAAAAGGTAATTATTATTAATGACCACAGGAACGACCGATCTCTGTTCGAATCAACCAATGAAATTGCGCGCTACGATACCCTGTCAAGGACTTGTCAACTATTTGGTGGGTTGAAAGAAATTCCTTCAGTGTTGGCTACTACAATAAATACACGTTCATTGTTTTAACAGAGTATTTGAAGCATTTTTCTTTAAATTTGGTTTCGGAAGGTCCAACTTGGTGTGCAAAAGTCTGCGTTTGTGAATCATTTCGCCTAATGAAATAGTGAACGCTTCCAGATCGTTTCGTGTAACAGTCCTAGTATGATTGCATATTCAACGTAGGATCAAGTAGACAGACACGCCGATTGGTTGATTTTTGCTACCCAAAATAGGGTAGCAAAATTCAGTAATTCAAAGATTTAACGTAAGAATTAGAAGCAGATCATTGGTAATACAGTGAGAGGGCCTTGTCAAAAGGCTAATCTTTTACTAGTAAGTTTACTTGCCACAGGCAAGTGGGCAAATGGTAGTGCTGAGCCCAGATGTACATGTATCTCCCATACTAAATGAAACCTTAAATAATTGGTACATTTTCAGATGGCACAACATTTGAGGGATGACGATGGATGTAGAAGAAACAAAATCATTTGATGTCTTCAAACTTATCAATAACCACATACTCTTCACTGCATCATCTTCCCTCCATTCCATGTAAAAATTGCTCATTACACAGCTGCTTTTTACTTTGACTTAACAGGATGACGCTGCAGATAAGGAAGCCAGGGATGCTGATGCTGGGAGGAATGTAAACAAACCTCATAGGCAAGAGCCCTTGCCCCTGCAGGTATATGTTCCTATTCAAATATCAATGGTAAAGCTTATGTCTCCCAGGCTTGCATATGTACATGTATGTATGTACAGGGCTCCGCATTAAAGTGATAGGCTAACATTGTGGAGCTTCAATTTAAAAAATTGTCAAACTTTGATGTCTGAGCTACATAGTAGTGTTCAAATGGACAAATAAACACCCTAGAATACAAAAGTTTGGACAGTTACACTGCCAATGGCAAGTTATACATGAATAAACAATAAAACTCGGCACGCGATTTATTAACCTAGGTGAACACACTGGAAGTTTAATCTGGTCAACTTACGATTTTCACTTTTTTAAAGCACTAAATAATCATTTTGAAATTTTTTTCAGGGCTTCATTTTTAGACCTCCTCTAAGACACTGGTAGCATGGGGAATCATGCGGCTCAGATTTTTTTAACTGTGGTAAATGTTAGCCAATACCTTTAACTTTTTTTTTCCTACTTGTCCGATAAACAATGATCAAAAACATTAAAAATAATATCTAGTTGAAATTATTCAGATCTTTTGATAGAGAGAGATAACCGTCTGTTCTGGGGTATCATTTATCAAAAGTGACCTTATCTACCTTCCCCAATAAGGACCCAGAAGTAGTTTCAGTGGAACCACTGAAAGTACAGAGACACTGAAGCTTTTGGTTTAGCCTTTTCATAGCATTGAATATTTTAAATCTGGCAGTTGCTAAAGGTGTGATTTACCACTTACCAAAACTAAACATGGGTTTTAAATGGGCACATATACCTATACATGTACCTATGAACCCTTTACAATATAAAGTCCTACATTTCGAAATAGTTTTTGAAGTATCTGTGGGTATTGCCCACCACCATCCTCCCCCCCCCCCCTCATATCAAACTCAATTGTATCATTCAATCAATTTATTATAATCTTGACCTTTCCTTGACCAAAGACCAGCACTACAGAATCTTTTCCACGGAAGTCCAAAATTGTAGTAAGAAATCACAATATAAAATATTTCTCAGTAAAATCTCAGCATTTAAATACCTTTAAATTTGACCTTGTGATCCTGAATGTGAATCAGAAAGGCAATGGCCCCTCATGCATACCATCATGGTCCAAACAGTTGATACTTCTTTAAAAGATAGATATAAATTTGCATACTTAATGAGTTTGAAAATTCTGTTCAGAAGTTTCAAAACTTCATCTAGTGACGGGCCTGATTGTGGACAGACAACAGATGCCATACCATGGCATAGCTAAAAATTGTTGTTAGGCTAATAAAATAAATGTTCAGTTATGGAATAAGCCAATTCATTACAGGTATTCCAAAACTGAATGTAAACACTTACTGGAAAAGTTGTTTTGTCTCATAAACAACCACAGTTTTCATGTAATCACTCAACTGGTCAAGCAAGAAGTTGTTTCATAATGTTCTCACATGCACTTTCAATTTTATTAACAGGATATTTCATCAGAGCCACAAAATGGAGATGTGCATGTAATTTTTAAGTAAATTTGACCCAAGAAGCAGTTAACATGTAATGTACAAAGCAAATGACTCCAATCATTTGTTCATGACTGTACTGGTCTTTTTGAGTGACAGATCTATAGAATGTCACTTTCAACTACATGTACTTTCATTTACCTTTTGATTCAGTTTGATCTCTAATCTCACTGAAATATTACTTCATTGTATACAATGACTAAACATGCTGTATGGCTCGGAGTTGGCTCCACAATTTTTTGTTGTTGTTGTTCTTGCTCTTTAGATTTTCACTACACATGAAAGAAAAATTACTTGTCCGAAAGTAAAAAAAGAAAAAAGATAAATAAATATCTAAAACAGACACAGAATATGATGTACAATAAAACAATATTTTCACATATTTTGATTTTTGGGACATGTTTTCCCCATTTGACAAGATTTTCACTTGCTCAAATTCGGGGAGTAAATTTTAAAATTTTGATCTTTTACTTGCAATTTTACTTGAAACAGGCAAGCGGGCAAATGGTAGTGTTGAGCCCTGCTGTATCTCCCACACTAAATCCAATGTAAATAAACTTTGGTATATTTTCTGATGGCACAAACATTTGAGGGGTGATAATTGATGTAGAGGAAAAAAAAAATCATTGGACATCTCCAAACTTATCAATAACCACAAACTCGGGGGGGGGGGGGGGGTACTTGCCTAGTAAGGTGAACGGCAGTGTGCTGCTCTGATAGGTGACTTTTTCGCTAAAAAAAAAAATCCTTAACAGTGCTATCGGCGAACTTGTTCGCCCAGGGTTGACTTCACTCAGGTACTATCGGCGAACCTGTTCGCCGAGAAGACAATCGGATC
>JZLH01S0052233.1:40666-55324 GCA_001188425.1 Eucidaris tribuloides | reverse complement strand
CAACTTGGTTCAAGCAAGAAGTTGTTCGATAATGGTTTCTCACATGGCACTTTCCAATTTTATTAACACGGATATTGTTCATTTCACAGCCACAAAATGGAGATGTGTGCACTGTAATTTTTAGTAAATCTTTACCAAGAAGCAGTTAACATGTTAATCTACAAAGCAAATGACGTCCAATGCACTTGTTTGCATGACTGTACTGGTCTTTTTGGAGTGACAGACTATAGAAATGCACTTTCAACTACATGTACTTTTCATTATACCTTTTGATTCAGTTGGTCTCTAAATCTACTGAAATATTACTTATTGTATACAATGGACTAACATGCTGTATGGTCGGAGTTGGCTCCACAATTTTTGTTGTTGTTGTTCTGCTCTTTAGATTTTCACATACACATGAAAGAAAAATTACTTGTCCGAAAGTAAAAAAAAGAAAAAAAGATAAATAAATATCTAAAACAGAACAGAACAGAATTGGTACAATAAAACAATATTTTCACATATTTTGATTTTTGGGACATGTTTTCCCCATTTGACAAGATTTTCACTTGCTCAATTCGGGGAGTAAATTTTAAATTTTGGATCTTTTACTTGCAATTTCTCTGAAACAGGCAAGGGGGCAAATGGTAGTGTTGAGCCCTGCTGATATCTCCCACACTAAATCCAATTTAAATAAACTTTGGTATATTTTCTGATGGCACAAACATTTGAGGGTGATAATGATGTAGAGGAAAAAAAAAATTCATTGGACATCTCCAAACTTATCAATAACCACAGAAACTCGGGGGGGGGGGGGGGGGGGGGTACTGCTAGTAAGGTGAACGCAGTTGTGCTGCTCTGATAGGTGACTTTTCGCAAAAAAAAAAATCCTTAACAGTGCTATCGGCGAACTTGTTCGCCCAGGGTTGACTTCACTCAGGTACTTTATCGGCGAACCTGTTCGCCGAGAAAGACAATCGGATCCATATCTTTTAATTCGAATGACAATGTCACCCGAAGTTCCTACCAATGACATTTATCGTAAAATGTATACACAATGATACCAAATAAATGAGTTAAATGTGTTGTCTTGATAGCATTTGCGATTTTACAAGAAAATCGTACAATTTGGAAAGGTTATACAACATTAGTCCGAAACAATCCAGTCCCTGGTTAACACCCTGATTTTTACCCAAGCACCCAAAGTGTTAAACATTGGGTATGGTTTGGGGGAAAAAATCCTTAAACACGGGTCATGATTTTGAAATTTTACACTAGATATTTTCGCCTATTTCATCGCTAAAATGCAAAAAAAAAAGGCCACTTTTCTTGATAAAAACCCTTAATAATAGGTACCATTTTCCGCAAAAATGACCCTTAAAAAAGGGTCAGGTTTTTCAACTTCAGCCGCACACCCCTCTCGGAACCAAATCTGAGTTACCCCCCCCCCCCCCACATACTCTACACTGCCTCTTCCCTCCATTCCATGCAAAAATCTCAACTTTAAACCCAAGTTGCTCATTACACAGCTGCTTTTTACTTCGACTTTGCAGGATGACGCTGCAGATAATGACGCAGATAAGGATGCTAAGGATGCTGATGACGCTGGGAGGAATGTAAACAAACCTCAGGTCAGTAGAGAGAGCATGTACAGGCAAGAGCAATTGCCTCCACATATGTTCCTCTTCAAATATCAACAGCAATTAAAGCCTATGTCATAGAGGCTTGCATATATGTACAGGGCTCCGCATTAACTTTTTTTCCCTGCTTGCCCAAAAAACAATGATCAAAAACATTCAATTGGAGCACTCTAGATCAGGGTTGAGTTTCTTACAGAAAAAAAAAATAGTTTTTTTCTGGGACAGCTGAAAAAACTGGACAAAATTATTGTTTTCCCGGTTTTTACCCAAAAATACTGGAAAACACCTCCAAACAGTATTTCTGAGCCCAATAAATGATATGAAAAGCAGTAATTTTAGGGGAATTATAAATGGCAATGACATATTTAACAGACAACAAGAAAAAAATAGATTTTAATTCGTCACTGAGACGAATTGGTGATCCGCGTAACCGCTCCCATCATTAAATTTGAAGAAAATGTGACAATGTATATTATCATTGCATGATGAAGTATGTCCCTCTTCACCTGAAATTGACTAATCATTTGTTGAAAATTTGACGCGCACGTACACCTTCGTTGCAACACGCGGACGGTTGTGATTAGCACCAGTGATGACTTTTGACCTGAAGTTACAGTGTACCAAATTTTATCTAAATCCACCCCCTTCACTAGATATGCGCAAAATACATTTTCTCTTTGTGACGTCACAGATGACGTCACAAGTATTCTGCATGCAAAATAGTGTCTGAACCGTTATCTACGAATCATCGGCTATAAAAATGAGCAATACAAGGTAGGGGTCATCGTTTATTCTAGATGAAAATGACTGATTTAAATCTTAATTTTGAACGTACACGTACGTTATCACGCCCGCATGCATATGATAAACATGCATGATGACCTTTGACATGAAGTTACTGTGTACCAAGTTTGATGATGTTACTCGACTCCAGTCATACGACCAAAATACAATTTTTCTTTGTGACGTCATCTATGACGTCACAAAACTTTGGCATAGAACGTGATGCCTGAAATGCTATCTACGCATCAGTCTATCAGAATAAGCAAAAAAAAGGTAGGGGTCACCGTTAATTCTAGAGAGTTATTACTGATTTAAAAATGCCCATCCTTCACAACACGCGCGCATTAACGTTTTTTTTTTAGCTGTTAGCGCTATTTGTTTAGGGTCCATTTTAGAAAGTTACCTAGTTTGAGCCCTTATGGGCCCTGCCCCCCTGGGCCCCCAGGGAGGCCTGGTGTACCATTCCAGGAACCCTCTATCTACCCCCCCCCCCCCCCGAGGATCATTCCCACCAATTTTGGTCTAAATCCATTGGTGTAAATGTGAATTATTCCCATAGGGCCCTACCCCGAACTCTTGCCCTCCATAGGGGCCAAACGGGGCCACCCTGGGCATTGTCATGAGGAACATTAATTCAGCACATTTAGAGTTATCTAGACATACATGTATAGTGGCTTAACTAAACTATTTCTGGATCTAGAGAAGATGATGTTTGAAAACTACCTACTTTTGGCACTTTTGGGCCCTGCCCCTGGGCCCCCAGAGGGGCTAGGTTACCATTTGAGGACCCTTGAATCCTCACCCCCTAAGGATCATTCCTGCCAAGTTTGGGCCAAATCCAATCATGCATTTTGAAGAAGAAGCTGAAAATGTGTAAAAGTTTACGCATGACGAACGACGCACGAACAGCGATCGCAAGCTCACTCAAGCCTTTGGCCCAGGTGAGCTAAAAATCTTGAATAAACAGCGAAAAACGAAACACCCGGAAAAAAAAAACGGTAAACAGCACCAGAAAAAACCACCTGCGGAAGAAACTGCTAACCCTGCTCTGGATAGGCACTGTCACTGAAAACTGTGGTAGCCTTACTAGCCTACATGTAGAATAACCACCTATAAATCTTCACATCAAGTTTGAATGAAATTTGTTAAGTAGCATGTCAATTTATTGCATCCCACTTATTTAATTTTGACCTGATCAGGGCGACCTTTGACCCTGACAGAACAGATGGGACAGCATAAATAAAAGTACAAGTACATGTGTTGACTGATACATCAAATTTGAAAACTGGATGCAGTCATAAAATTGTTTGAATTTTTCAAACCAGTTGGTAAAATTATGAAATACTTAAATATTTGCAGCATAAATTTCCAAACTTTTGTATTCTAGTGTGTTCACTTGTCTATTCAAACACTACTATGTAGCTCAGATAGTAAAGTTTGACAATTTTCTTAATTGAAGTTCCACAATGTTAGCCTATCACTTTAACACTATACATTTGTCACTTGTTAGCCTGTATTATCAGATATCCTTGATGGCATGGTTTGACATGCATTATGGTGTACTAATATCATTTCTGACTTTATTCCACATATACAGGTAAAGAAAAGTGGAGCAAAGGTAAGTTACATAAGAATGACATTAATCTACAGTGCATCACAAAAAAAAAATGTGCAAATTCTTTAGCAATTAGGAAATATTTTTGTGACTTGATGGTTTTTCTTTTCTTTCATCTTGATTTTGTATATTTCTTGTTGGAGTTTTATGGTGATGGGTCACATTTGGTACAATGTATTATTAACTGGCCCCATGGAAGATCAACAGCCACAATTATAGTGGTACTTGAAATGGGCTACCAGCCATATTTTATTATTCTACATGTATTGTACATATATTTGATTTTATCGTATGAAAATAAAGCAACAGTAGCTTTTACATGTCGTTTGTTCTGTTCAGTTTGCTTGTTTTGATCTTGAGATATATAGTTAAAACTGAAAGGATAAAATCACATTTGTGATTTTTATCTATTTTTACTAGTAAAAGAGGCACTATTGTAATTGCAACCTTTGTTGTTTACAACATATTTTGAGATTAAAACAAATCGAACAAAACAGATGGCATTTGAAAGCTGAAACTTGGCCCTGAACATTCTGTCACATCAGTATTTCATCAAAACAATAAAGGTTAGTGACATGATTGGGTACACTTAAAAATGCCTCAAGAACCAAATGAGTTGAAATATATATCGACTAAACACTAGCAGGAGTGGATCTCCCACCTGGGAGGATTTGTCTGTAATTTTTTTTACTTAAGGAGAATCAAGCATAAACATAGGAGTATCTTAGTTTTATCTGGGGATGATAAAAATAAGCTCCATAGAGAGCCACACAGCAGGTTCCCGTGCTTTGAGTGATATTGACATTGTTTATTTTAGAACGTTTGACTACAAGATTTTCACAGGAGAATCCTTGCTTATAGTTTCCTTGATTCTAGAGTAGTTTCAGCCCAAGTTGAGGACTAACCAAATCGTGTCATTTACCTTTAACCTATAAACCATGCCGCCATTGTTGGGTTTATCCATCTTGGGAGTGAACCCAGTAGAGTTTGTATTACAGGTAAAATGGTATTCACTAAAAACCAGTGTTGTAGTCGAGTCACCACCTTCTGAGGCCAAGACCGAGGCCGAGGCCGAGTTACCAACTTACGAAATAATGCAATATTTTGGGCACAATTTTAACCCTTAAAATTACTGAAATCTTACAATCAATTCAACACAATCTTTCAACCATTCATTCAAATTAACCAATTACTGAAATTTATCAATTTGGAAAAAATTAAAACAAAATAAAGCAAAAGCTCTTGACTTTGAGGTAAACAATATTTGATGTAATTGTAAATTACTAAATGTCTTCGGAACATTCAGCTAATAAACAGGGCTGCAGCTTTCACCGTGCCTGTCTTCTTGCAGTATAGAGCAGCGACATCATACAGAAACATTGACCCATATGAATAATAATTATGCAAAACTTACGAGCTGGGTAAAATAAAGTCATATCCATCGATCAGAAGTGAATTTACTTAGCTTTAAGTTATATTAGGAGTTCCATAATTCATTTTGGTATGGGGTCTATTCGTTGAAAATATTTCAAAATCCTTGTCCAAACAAATCAAACAGGGTTTATTCTTAGGTTCACCAGATTATATAAAATCTTGCGGCCTCGACCCAAATCTCCGAGGCTGCATGGTACGAGGCCGAGGACGAGTCCGAATCACGGGATTAAGAGGCCGAGGACTGGCAAAGTCGGCCTCGAGTCCTCCTACCCTGCTAAAAACAATTCATGAACAACCTGGACATTCCACATAGTCCACAATTTTCAGTACAATTTATTTCATTTCATCTGGTTGTGTCAAGCGGGAGATATCATTAATTTTCTGCAATGACGCCAAATCACTACTTACGCTAAAGATGAAGATTTATATATTAAACAACTAAATTTTCAAAAGTGTGAAATTGATTGGGAAATGATTAAGTGATTTACTGCACCATCCAAAAATTATTTATCACTTCCATTTTTATTTTACAGAGAAACAAACGAAATTGTCCCATATGCCAAAGAACCCAGGCATATCTGAGTGATCATCTCATCAAGGTACATCATATTAAAGATAAAGTAAGGAGGCAGAAACTTCTCATGCGGGCCCGGGCAGAGTAAGTAGCTGGGTCAAATTAAATAAATCACTGGGTCCTAAATCAGATTGTACATTAGAGTGGGACGAAAAATACCTTTTTTCTCTGATCGACTTGAAACTCTCAGGGAAATTTCCTTGTGTATATATAGACGACTATTATACTAAAGTATCAGTAAGATCGGAGAATGTTTCACCCAGGCATTACATTTTCACAAAATTGCCCTATAGCTCTGTATTAAGAATACATAGGCATATATGGCTTTATGTGTATTTGCCTTATAAGATATTTTAATGACAGCATTTACACTACATAATTTATAGAGTGTTACCTGTAAATTGTTTCTCTAGATGTACAGAGTTTACAACGCAGGGGCAGTGTCAGGGTAAAATCTTTGGGGTGGGGTAAAAAATGTAAAACCCTGACTTATATGAATTACACTGCAAAATCCTTGATTTTCTGATTTTTTAAAAATATTGGGGAGGGGACGCCTCTTCTGCAACCCCACACCCTCCTTAACGGTAATCCACGGGGTGGGGGGGGGGACGAGGGGGACATTCTCTCCCCAAAATTGACAGACAGGGGACACAATGTCAAATCCCCCCCCCGTGCCGATTTGGTCTTTTACTAAATCCTGTTACCATTGTTGTTTTGTTTTTAATGGTGAAATTGTTGGATGTTGTTTTGGGCTTGTGTTTGACTTGGATTTTTTTTTATTTGGGGGGGGGGGGGGGGGGTTAGGCAACAAATGATTCTTTAGCGGCCCTCATCTGCCCCACCCCTACTTTATCGGATGGTGTTCTGCTTTTCTGTTTGGCGCTAGTTTTAAAACAATTCTTTGGCAGGTAAAACTGATTGGTATATACCCCGCACGTGGAGAGAGCGACTCTCTGGCCCTGCACATCCCGTCCCCCGCCGTTTTGGCCCCACCAAACATCGGGAGATCCCATTTTTTTTCTGGCTCAGCCCAAACCACCGAAAAAAGATTGTTTTGGGGTTGGGGGGGGGGGGTGGGGGAGGGGGTCGCGGTAAGGGTGTAAAATGTTATTCCCATTCTAGCGTCCGACAATTTTTCCCGTGGGCAAACCCGTTCGTCACGCGGGAAACATTTAAGTTAATAGAATCATTGATTATACGGGAAAATGGGAGTGTTTTCTGCTATTTAAAAATGTTATTGGGTGTTGGCCCAAACCAAATACCCCCACCCCCTCCCCGCGGCTTCGCGCTTATGCCTCCAGGGGCATGCTAGATCAGAGGGTGGCCGGCCATACAGCAGGAGCAGCTAGGGGAGTAGTTAACGAAATTATTTCTATTCAAAATCCCAGACTTCATTTTTTTTCCGGCCAGGCCCAGGCCGCCGAAAAGTCGTGCAAGGGGTGGGGGTGGTGGTTGGGGGGGGGGGGGGGGATAAATTTGCAATTCTCTGTTCCAAGTCCTCAATTTTCCCGGTCAACCCAGCCGCTCAGCAAGAGGGGGGTGAGAAAAAAAATCCTAAATTGATATCGTGTTCTACGGTTAAAATGGGAGAGTTTTCCATATAGAAAGGTTTATTTAACGTAAAAAGGAGGTTGGCAAAGGGGAAGGGGGTGTTAGACAACCAAACAAACCCCCACGTTCGCGTATGCCTCCAGGGCATGGGAGATTAGGGTTGGGGCTATACAGCAGGAACAGGGGAATAGTCAGTAGTGACGAAAAATGTTTCATTCCAAATTCCAGATCCAATGTTAGAACAGGGTGGGGTCATACAGCAGGTGAGAGGGGGTGTGGGGTGCAAAAGGGATGCCCTTTGATCCCCAATATTTTCCAAAAATCAGAATATCAGGGGGGTTTACAGTGTAATTTATGAAATTTAGGGGGTTTTTTAAACATTTTTTACCCCACCCCAAAGATTTTACCCTGACAATCCCTTGCGTTCTAAACACTGTACATCGAGAGAAACAATTTACAGGTAACACCCTATTAATTATGTAGTATAAATGCTGTTATTAAAGTGGTACAGACACTTAAAATGAGGGTAATATCTTATAAGGCAAATACACATAAAGCCCTATAGGCCTATATTTAATACAGAGCTATGGCAATTTTGTGAAAATTTACTGCCTGGGTGAAACATCCTCCGATCTTACTTATACTTTAGGATAATATTAGTCTATACCCAAGGAAATTTCCCTGAGAGTTTCAAGTTGATCAGAGAAAAAAAGTATTTTTCGTCCCACCCTATTGTACATGTATTTTGCGACTGGTGCTAGCAAAAAGTCACATCATAAAAAAACTCATCAAAAATTTGACCCATAAACGTAAAAGTAATGAAGACTGTGCACTATAGGATTTTTTTTTTTCATTAAATACAATTGTGAAATATGAAGTCGCCTGTACTGAAATTAATTAAAAACTACATTCCACAACTAAAACACATTCTTCAGAAAGGCCACAACTCGTATCAATTCACTGACAATATTTCACAGTAGGGTATTTTTCGTTCCTTTGCCATTGATATCTTTATTTTCTATCAAATGTGCATCCTCCACAGGAACGATTAAAGACACTGACATTGTGGAAGACCCATTTAAAAATTGTCAAACTAATTGCTATCTAACATATCTGACAGTGTTCATAGACAAATAAACACCCTAGAACACAGGTTTGACAGTTATGCTGTCACTAGTAATAGATCTAGCACATGATTTATTCTCAGCCATTGAAAATTCTGCAACACAGCAGTCTATGGGGAGAAACTTGAATGGTTTCTCACTGATTTTTACTTTTCCAAAGCACTTAAACTCAAGGTCCACCCTAACATCAAATTGGTTTTGATAAAAGCAGAAAAATGTGAAATGAAAATTGGCAAAAATCCACCAGAGAATAGCAAATTTATGCACTTTATTAATTTCAAATTTGGGACAGCAAATGCGAGCAGCTTCCCTATGATCATGTAATATAAATTCCATAAAGTGCCATTGCATTTTCTCCCAAAATTGAAAATTATGTCACCTGTGCATTCAATACATGATTAGAAACATTACATGTTTCTATGAAAAAAAAAATCATTCAATTATCATGAACCAAATAGAGAAGTCAGGCGCGCAGTCGATGGGTATATATGACCTTTCATATAATTGAGGTTATAGTGCTTACCGTACACATGGTTGCATCCCACTGGGTAGACATTTTTTACCACTGAAAATGTAGAAACTTGTCTCTGTTTGTGATATTAATTAAGCTTCTGGAGTTCTATGTTGAAAATGTGCTGGTGAGGAAAACATAAGATTTTGAATTTATCTTTTCAAATGACTAATTCTCAGTGAGTCGGTCTGTTCATGGCTTAGTAGGATCCATGGTCTGTTGAGTTTTACACTAACACACATAGGCCTATTTCTCTTTCAGAATGCCCATCAACAAATCACAGCAGCACTTCGACTGCCCGATGTGCGGGGTAAGAGCTTTGAGAAGGCCCGATATGCATCTCGTCAAGCAGCATGGGGTTGCAAGGGGGGAACCACTGAAGGCCTTAATGAAGGAAATAAAACTACAGAATGGTAGGCATGAAATCTACACATTTTAATTGTTTCGTTTGTTTGACTTACAGACTGTACCATTTGTTCCATACCACATACGTTTAAAACCAACTTTTGAAAATGAGCGGATTTCATTTCATACAGGTCAATCCACTTAAGATCTCAAATATTCTGTTCCCCATCAGCTTTTCTTGATATTAACACCCAATTATCTTCCAGACCTCTGACGAATAATTCTACAACATTTTGACCCGATGTCAAATAGTAATACAACGTATAACACTGTGAAAAGTATTTGACGAATTTGACTTGTAATTATTCCAACATTAACTTGCAGATTTGCCAAAAACATACAGTAAATTTTTGCAATGACAGTGGCCCCCGCAGGCTTTACCGACAGACTGATATTTCACGGATTTTTAAGAAATTTGGTATGAAGATACATATTATGAAAATACAGCGTATGTTTGATTTTGGATTATGTACGTCAGAGGTCATAGCTCATATGATAAAATAGCTAAATACATGTTCCATATTTGAAAACTTTAAAAATAGACCAATTTTAATCCTTGTGAGCACATGTATATAGGCCAAAAGCAAACTTCACAGTTCATGAAGTATGTACACACTATTTGTATCAATTTGTTTAGCACAAAAAAAAAGCTCCTCTTTTGGGCAGAGAATTACAAGCTTATATGCACAGGTCACGCACCACTGCTCTGAGCTCACACCATGCATGTGTAGGAGCAGTCTATTGTTTACATTCACTTTTTAACGCATAATAATAAAGACTGTTGATTTCTAGCAAGCTGGGAAGGAAGGTCAGAATACTGAGAGAAAATGTGTGTGATTGCTTTTTACCAATTCCGCAGGCCCTCTCCTAGTCAATAACATTTGATTTTGCATTTTTAGAACCCTCAGATCGACTTCCTTCTACACATACTCATCTTCGATATATTTACAGAGAGCGCACTTTCATTTTACGAAGCAGCAAAGTCGGACAAATTGGGAAAAACAGGGATCTCACAAGATTTTTACCCAAAAAACATAACTCTGACTTCGGGCTTTCAAACGTAATTGCTGTACACTGGTGTGATCATATTACTTCCAGACACCCCCTAAACAAGTTTTCCACTTAATTTGTACAAAGTAACTCCCTAATCAAGTTGCTTCATTTACACATTTTGGTCCCTATATACAAGTAATCGCCAGCGGGCAGAATATGACCTCGAACAAGTTTTGTCTACTAGCTCAAAGTAAGATAGACAAAGCTATCTTCAGGGGAATTGCATGCCCTGTCTTGTAAAATGAAGATCTTAAAATACAATGAAGGAATAATGTTAACACTGTAAGTCTCATCCAGTATGCTTTCAAAACTCATCAGGCAAAAAGCATAGCCTAAATATGCTTGACCAGTGTTTAAAAACCACCCTTTATGTTGAAAAACAGTGTTTTTGACATGTGTGCACAAGCGGCCACCTGCGTCTAAACTGAAGAAACCTTCCTTCAAACACGTGTTTTTGGTCACGCATGTGTACAGCATTGTGTTTCACTCAACCCCCCCCCCCCTCCTCCTAGGACTAGCTGTTAGCACATGTATAGAGCATGGAGAATCGTACAACTCAGATTAAATGTACACTGGACCGTGTTATACAGTGTGTCCAAGAAAAAAGGAAACAGGATTTAATAATTTAATAATAATTTCTTCAGTGAATTAGGTAAGATTGTAAAGCTCTGTTCTTCTTTTTTCATTTGATACGTAACTCATCGTTCATGCATTGTTGAATTAAAATAATGGTGCCACCAACATTTCATATGCATGCGCATATTCCATCTTTGAGTCCATTTTCATTGCAGTAAATGTAATTATTTTTCAAAAACAAAATCATGACATAACAAGAGCCCCGGGGGGCACAACGCTCACCTGAGGTCTCGCAAACTCTCTATGGTACCCATAGAAAAAACATCAGTTATACATATAGTTTTGACCCTTGGAGCCTGATATCTATAGGCACCAATGTAGCCAAATGCACCAGTTGAAAAACTTTGCATCCCCTTGCCATATTTTGCCAAGTTATATTAAATTCTAACATCCGTTTTTATAAAAACAAGGCACGCCCTAGTATCTTAACATTTGACCTTTGACCTAATTATGTGACCTTGACCCCCAAATAACATTGAGGTCCCTGTTATGCATCTACCACCCAATTTGGTTACAAATTTGCTTGTGGTTAGAAAGTTACCTAGTTTGGGCCCTCCACCCATTCAATACTAAGACTACATATTTGTGGTTTGCCTTTTTATCTTGAGATGTGGCAGCATTTACCCCATCTAATGAATATGCTAAAGTAGAGAAAAATATCAGCTATTCAATGGACAGGGTACTACAATGTCATAATGAATATTTGTTTTGTTATGAATATTTAAATGACATTTAACTAGAATATTCATTAAACTTATCAAATTGTTGTTCTGATGAGGCTTTGGGTTGTTCCACTTTGTTGGTGGGTGATGTGTTGAACTAATTGAGAAACATATTGTATGGACGTGTTTTTCTTTTGTAGGTCGTTTAAAAGTGAAATTTATTCAATCAAAAATTATTTTTAATCTTAGATTTCACAAGAAAAATAAGATCTTAAAAATTTCCCCAATAAATAATTAATAAATTACACTAATGTTTGACACATCATTCAATACCAATTGCCCTTTATATGTAATAGACTAGTCCAGTGTGTTGCCAATTTGATGAAAAAGCAAATTTGTAGTGATTATTTTACTCTGGACAGGCTCTAGTATTGAATGAGATAATTATGGGCCCTGCCAAATGGGCAACCAGGGAGGCCTGGTGTATCCAGGAACCCTCTTTCCCCTCCCCCGGAGGATCATTCCCACCAAGTTTGGTCTAAATCCATTGATGTGAATGTGAATTATTCCTACAGGGCCCTACCCCCAACTTTTGCCCCCCTTGGGGACCAAACAGGGCCACCCTGGGCATTGTCATGGGGAACATCAATTCATCACATATAGAGGTATCTACACACAAAGTGGCTTAACTAAACTATTTCTGGATCTAGAGAAGAAGATGTTTGAAAACTACCTACTTTTGGCCCTTTAGGGCCCTGCCCCTGGGCCACCCGGGGGCCCAGGTGGACCAGTTGAGGACCCTTGAATCCCCATCCCCTAAGGATCATTCCTGCCAAGTTTGGGCCAAATCCAATCATGCATTTGGAAGAGGAGGCTGAAAATGTGTAAAAGTTTACGCACAACGCACGATGAACAAAAAGCGATCGCAATAGCTCACTTGAGCCTTTGGCTCAGGCGAGCTAAAAATTCATAATTTCTTCTTTTTTCTGACACCTCATGTGCGAAAAATAAAGGATGTATGTCAGAGAACAAGTAAAATTAAAACATGCCTGTTTTAGCGTGATTTTTAAAGTGAATATATTTTGAGCAATTAGAATGGAAGCGAGCTGAACAAAAGGGTTCACACGCTGCTGACTTCACACAACATCTTGCTCGGGGCACAACAATAGGCTCCGAATCATGTTTGCAAGGCAATTTCTTAGCTGCTGGCTCCCAAATCCAGAAAACAGGGTAAAAATGAATGCATTTTGGAACATTTCGAAAACAAGCCTCATTTCAAATTGTCTTTTCTCACTGACGCAACACTTATTGTAACAAATGTGTTATCATATGAAAGAAGATAAAATCGGCTTTTCAATTATGTCCTTCAATGTCGAAGATATTCTGAATACATCCAAGCACGACAGTTTTAATTTCAAATTTGCTCATGCAAATGAATTCATGAGTGTGTCCATTCTTATTGTCTTTGCTCAGCCATGCGTGAATGGAAATCTCTGTAACCGATATTAAATTAAAGAAGAGAAAATATGCTTTCTAACCATGTAACATTTTCTTGTCATTGACAAGAAAAGTCATATTTGTTAATTGTTATGAAAATATACAAATTTCTTCATTAATCTCTGTTTCCTTTTTATGTCTTTAAAACCACTTAAAATGGGTAAGCCTAACACTGAAAGTATGTATGACATTATAATTTACAGCCAAGACAACCCCACCACTCCAAGACAAGTTCCGGCAGTGGACCATAGACAGAGGTGTCAAGGAAGGAACGGCTCACCAACACCTCCAACACCTCAGTGTATGGAGAGAATTATGCAACGGCTATGTATTTAATGCCACAAGCTTCAACAGGTATGTTAGTCTAGTGAGTAAAGAGGGTTATGTGCACCCCCCCCCCCCCGAAAAAAAATACATGGAGGCTCAGGGCAAATTCGCCACCGAAATGCCAAAAGAAGCCATGTGTCGATACGAAAGAGTATCCGAAATAGAAAAACACACCCCCAAAAAGAAAATTTAATTTATCCCCTGCCACCCCACCCTGAGGAGATATTTACTTCTCATGTCACAGATGTGCTTATGATGGCAACTGTTATGGAATTCCGGGGTTCGGATAATTATGTAATAATAACCAGCATAAAATTGATGTTCTATTACAAATTTGAGATCTGGAAATTTAAGAATTATTTTTTTATTTTATTTTATTTTTTCATTTATTTCCATCATCATTGATTAAAAAAATATACATATATACAATAAAGAGAATATTAAAAGAATGAGATAGAGGAGACAGCAAGAAAAGCAAAAAGCTTTATAATAAAGCCGCCACCTTAAAGCCCAAGTTTAGTTTTGGGGATTTTTTGTTATTTGAAAGCTTTATGCCCCAACGTCATAACCCTGCAGTAATAGATTCTGAATGTCTTTAGTTTTTTTTAATCAATTAATGAAAAATCTCGGGGGGACCCCCCAAAAATTTTACATTATAGCATCTAAAGGGTTAAAAAGGCTTTAAGGTTACATGTGTTATACTTCATCTTAACACTTTGGGTGCTGGGCTAAAAATCCAGTTGTGTTAACCAGGGACTGGATTGTTTCGGACTAATGTGTATAACCTTTCCAAATTGTACACTTTTCTGTAAAATCGCAAATGCTATCAAGACAATACATTTTAATTCATTTATTTGGTTCATT